>PVIC010027551.1:0-23789 GCA_004025085.1 Thryonomys swinderianus
TATGATGAGGGGAAGGAATAAATATGATACAGAAAGAAAATAAAAGAGCATGTATAAAGGGGGGAGGAGGGGGGAGTGGGTAGGGATATGGGTAAAAATGAGAATTAACTTGTGTCATATACTGGTACAAATTTCCCAATGTTATATGTGATTTTGAGATGTATATAAATTGTACCAATAAAGAATTCAATTAAAAAAAGCAAGAGACAAAGTAGAACAAAAGCTAAAACTACAGAGATTGTGATAATGATTTTTCTGCTGAGTTTCAAATGCTTTTTTTCTCCTGAGAAAGGATAATAAAATATGCTATAAATTCATTGCAAAAGAAAACACTTTTTGCCATACTTACTGCTGAATGCATTCATTTTGTGGATATATGAGTTGAATGCTGACCTGATTAGGTACTGGGCTCAGCATCAGGACCACAAAAGCAGAAAAACACAATCTGTGAACTTTGATGTCTCCATACCAACAGCTTGTATAAAGTAGACCATCAAATCATATTCTCAGGTAGTTGCTTTGACAGAATGATTGAATGACTAACTGAAGTTGTGTGTGGATAAAACTGAGAACATACTACTACACATTGAGCCTCACATTCCAGAAAACTGAGTCACTCCATGTGCAGGTGGCTGAAGGTGCCAGTGAGTCCTCCAGGTGCTTGAGGGTGACATGATGAGATCTTTGTTCCTTGTTTGCTCTGCTTTATATTAGATAATCATCCTAGATGATGCTTTCCTAGATGATCATCTGTTTGCATACTGTCCTGGTTACACATGTCCAGAAGATTAGGATGTTTCTTAAAGCACAGAGCTCTGTCTTCTCCAGATGTAATGGTTAACTGTGTCTCTTTTTTCACAGATAATAATGCTTCATGTCACTCTCCCAAGCTTGACCCGTTACCCTTGTGACTCTGTTTTATTGCTATAAGAATCTGTTTCCAATCCAATAAACTTGCCATTAGCTACTAGCTTTTGGTCAGTCTCATTGTGTCTGCAGTCGTTTTCCCGAGTACCCTTCCTCTAAGAAGGAAACTCTTAAAATTGTGGAATGAGAGAAACAAACAAAAAAAAATTGCTTGATCACTATTGCTCAAGGGCCCATGCCATAATATTCTCCACCAAACATTTGTCTAGTCTACTCTTCCAAACATAACGTTCATGTTGCAACAAAAGCTTTATATAAGAAAAACAGAATTCAGACTGTTGAACAGTTCCAACCTGAGAGCTCGGGTCTTCAACACCATAGTGCATAAACCAGAGCTCTCTCTCTCTTTTTTTGGTTTCCATGTAGCTTGACATTTATTATTCCCTGAACAGATTCCCCATTGAGAGAGGGTCACATCTTCACTACATGTGACAAATACACAGTGTACTCTGACTAATTCTGAACTGCATGAATCACCAATGTGAGCTAAAGATGGAAATATACTTCCTCAGGACATGACAGACAGACTAAACATTTGGAACGTCCCAGAACAGCACCAAGTCTGGCTTTTAACCTAAAGTCCTCTGGCAACTGCATTCTCGTTTGAAAAGGATGTGAGGATTAGTTTTCTTCCTTAACAATCCTTGTTCTTAGAACTCACTAGTATTCCTAGTGGTGATTTATCAGAAAAAAAATCTCATTTTGTTTACCAATAGTGACATTGGGGATAATATAAACATAATACAGATAAAAAGAAATGATAGTTGTAAGGTTCATGTTTTAGTAGGATGGCTTAATAAAATATGGATGTCTGTTTAAATCTGATTTTCAGATAAACAATGAAAAAATGTATTAGCATAAATATGTATATACTTATACTAAAACATTATTTGTTGTTTTTCTGGTTTGAAAACTAGAGGCGATAAAAGAGAATGACTGAAAATGAATACACAGGCTTTGGGGGCATAAAAATAAACTAAAATCAGGCTGTGGTGCTTCCATAACTGTAAGCTTACTAAAACACTGAATTCTGTACTTAAACTGTCCAGTATGTCAATTATACCTAAAAATAGCTTAGAAAACTCATTTAATTTTTAGGTGACTCAAAGCTAATTTTTAATTTGATGAATGAGTTATATCTTACAGTCTTGTGAAGAGTAAATGTGGTGATAAAAACAGGGATTTTGCTTTTAGGTGCACAAACATGGAAGGTAGTTTAACAATATTTCTTTTATTAATTAGTGTGCATATTCCATGATTTTATTTATCTATTAAAGTTATTTCACCTGTCATAAACTTTTGTTAGATATTCTTTTTAGCATTTTCTTCAATGAGACAACTAGACAGCAGACGTGACTAGTTTGATGTCACACCATGACAGGGATAAAGCCATCCACCAATAGTTTTCTTGGCTTCTAACAATGATATTCTAAAGCACCATGTACTATTAATGGAAGAAATAGTCACTTTCATTCTTTTTCTCCTAGAACAGATGGAAATAAAAGCATGAAGGTAAGGTTGGGTCAAAATGACTGGAAACATTTTCCATGATGGTCATCATTCCTTTCTTTCAATTGCTCTACAGTTATCTATTGCATATTGACTTAATGTAAGCATGGTGCTGGAGATATATTGCTGATAATCATAATAGACACTATCCCTGTTTACATAGAGTTTCAGAATCCTCAACATTTTTTCTTTTTCTTTTTTTCTCATTTGATGTACATTGGTTCTTACTTCTATGCATATGTTCATTGGCTTGAATTATAAGAAGAGATTTTGAAAAAATTAGTATGCTATGATATCCATTGTTTCCCATAAATCCCAGTACTGATGAATGGTTAATTCTCAATTATTTAAGAATTATTAGTTATTGTTGAATAGACAACTACAACATAGAGACTCCTCCAATTTCTTAAATTTAAATGTATAGTGTACTCATATATTACTATATAAAAGTATCTTTTCAATATATCTGACTAAAAATAGCCCCCACACTTCTCGGGTGGGAAAAGTGCTTTGTCAAGGGAATATTCAGTTTTATTCCATATAACTCAATGGAGAGAATCAGAAACAACAGCTCTCTGCAGGCCTCAAGCAGTTATTTAATACTGTTGGACTAATAACACTTGAGTTATTGAGTGCTTGACTCAATAACTGAGCTGATGAATAGAAAGCTAAAAGATTCCAAATAGGAACTGACAAAACAATTACTATAATTTACCTACATGAGGGAAGGTGAAATCAAACTCCTGAAGAAACTGAAAATTTCCCCTCAAGCAAACATTTATTATAATTATTATTTTTTATCATGATTCTTAGTGTACATAACAGTTAATGCTATTACCATGAGTTTAAAATCAACTAGTGGCCCTGATTGACATGAAGATGAATGTTCCTAATAAAGCTATACACTGAAAGAATGCTTTCCTTGGAGATACCTGACTTGGGCCAAAGTTATCATTTTTATGCTTTCATGTGATCTATAAATTTAAAGACTTCCTAAACAATAAGCACATTCTTCTAGTGTATCCTTACTTTTAAACATTTTTTTTAATCTCAAAGGTTGAAAGCACATCGAGATTTTCAGACATTTATGTCACCCAGGTTGAGGCTTCTGAATAGAAATGGAGAAATCAGTTGACTAGAAAGAGTCCTGGAATCTACATCTTAGATATCTTGTTTTTTACTGTTGTGAAATGTGAAAACATTTTATGAAAAAAGAGACACTGAAAGAAAATCAATTATTGTTATTCATAATGCACATAAAAATGACATGAGGAAATTATTTTTAAAATTTATGCTTTGTGGAAAAACTGGAATGCTCTTGAACCAAACTGGTAAGTCAGCATTACTGAAACAAGTGGCCACTGATGATACTATAGGAATGCAAGAAAAATAATGTTTATATTAAGAATAAAATAGTATTTAAAGAAATTTATTAATTAAATATTTACTTTAAGGTCAAAATATATTTAAATATATAAATAACTTAATTACTGTATGATTGGTCATTTCTTTTTTTAATTGGTACATTTTATATATACATTATGATCATATTCAACATTTAAAGTTTGTACCAGTACATGACACATCCTTACTCTCAGCTTTTCCCTTTTCCCTGCCATCCCTACAAGTCCCCACCTCCTATGTACATAAGCTTTGTTTCCTTTTTTTCTATAATATTTCATCCTGAATTGGGAAGTATTAATATCTCCATATTTGGGTTATAAAATATACTATTTATGAATGTCATGACTCTACTATTATGTAATTAGTTTAATTATGTAATAATTATTATAATTATTACATTATTAATATCACATTAATTATTGTAATTATTACACTAATTATTGTAATTATGTAATAATTATGTAATTATCTTGTTTTATTTTCCCCAAACATGTTTGCTTAAATAAACTTATTAGGGAAAAGGTCTTACCATGTTTTTCAATAGGTATCAAGTTATGTATCACCAAGATAATGAACTGAGTTAGTGAATTGATTTGTTTTGAGGATATTAAGAAGAAATGTGTCTACTGCAATATACTTTATCTTTGATGAAACAGTCAACTTAAAGTTAACACGATTTGGAAAATTTTTCCTGAAAAATCATCCACTATTGCTTAATAGTCCTTCATATATTTTTGTGTTCTTCCTTCTTAAACAGAGAGTGAGAACTTCTTGGAAGTGATACTGTATGTTTATATCTTGGTGCAGAAGAAATCTGGGAATCTGAATTCTTGAAGGAATTATCATATCTGGCATGGTGGCACATACCTATATCCAAGCAGGCAGGAGGCTGAGGCAGAAGGTTCACTGTGAGTTCAAGGCCAGCCTGGGCTGTGCAATGAATTCAAGACCAGGCTGAGCTGCACAGTGAGACCCTATCTCAAAAGAAAGAAGGAGATTATATACATCTCACAATCACACATAACATCGGGGAATTTGTACCAATATACGACACAAGTTAATTCTCATTTTTATCCATATCCCTACCCACCCACATGTCCCTACCCCCTATATACATGCTCTTTTGTTTTCTTTCAGAATCATATTTATTCCTTCCTCTCATTACATTTCCACACCAAATTTCCTTTGGAAACTTCCCATTCTACAAAAACTGTCATGCTTTCTAGAGCTCATTTGCATCTACAGGTGCTCATACCAAAGAAATGATCCGGTATTTGCCTATCTGTGATCTATTTATTTCAATTATTAGTGTGTCCTCCAGGTGTATCCATTTGCACATAAATGAATCAATCTTGTTATTCTTTATGGCAGAATAGTACTCCATTTTATAAAAAAAACCCCACATCTTTATCCACTCTCCAGTTGATGGACATTTGGGTGTGTAGGTTTAATTTGTACAATCACAACTGGTTTTTGGATACAGGTCACTGTAAACCAGAAACAATAAATGATGCTGCATCAGAAAAGAAAGAAGGGGAGAGAATGGTGGGGGAGAGGGAAAAGAAAGAAAGAAAGAAAGAAAGAAAGAAAGAAAGAAAGAAAGAAAGAAAGAAAGAAAGAAAGAAAGAAAGAAAGAAAGAAAGAAAGAAAGAAAGAAAGAGAAAGAAAGAAAGAAAAGAAAGAAGGAAGGAAAGAGAGAAAAGAGAAAGAGAAAGAAAGAAAGAAGGAAAGAGAGAAAAGAGAAAGAAAGAGAAAGAAAAAAGAAAGAAAGAGAAAGAAAGAAAGAAGGAAGGAAGGAGAGAGAAAAGAGAAAGAAAGAGGAAGAAAGAAAGAAAGAGAAAGAAAGACTGCTTTAGTTTCCAGAGGACTCCAAAACCAAACACTAAATTTGAGTACTGGAAATATTAGAATGAATGGCTTAATTATTGATCTAAAATCAAAGTATCACCATGATTATCAGCCATCTCTCATGAATCTGGTGAAGAGTTATTCCTTGAACCTAAAGCGTCTTGTGTTTAACTTGGATTGAGGATGTGTCCCTCTAGTCGTATGACCATTTTCTCCTTGTGTGGCTTCATGTTGTTGTATCTATGCATGGCTGTATCCAAATTTCCCTTTTTTTGAAACATAAGTCATATTTTGTGAGAGGCCTCCATAATGATCATATTGTAAGACAGTTATGTCTTCAAAGATCTTGAGTGATGTTGAGAGCTGGCAACAAACTTGGTAGTTAGAGCTTCAGAACATCCTTCCCTCCATAGAGATATGGATTCAATAATACATGAATCAATTCCTTTTGTGAAATGCTATGACTATAAATGTAGCCACACTGAAACTGGGAGGAGAAACTGAACATAGCACCATGTTGGAAGAAAATTCCCATTCCTCAATTGTGGGGAGGGAAAGGAAAAAGTGGAACACGCATTTAATATTTCCAGCTTTTTGGAGAGTACCTGCCAGGGTCCAGCCTTTGTTTGACCTGTTTTGTAGAACTAAGATGACCTTGCACACTCTAGATACCTGGAGACATCTGAGAACAAAAGACATAGGCAACATGCTGTTGCCACAGTGCTGCAGACAGAACTGGAGGACATCAGGACTACAATCTCCTGAAATGATAAAGAAACAAACATAACTCTTGGGGAGTCAGTATGTACAGTATAAGTCCAGAAAAGGCATATCCACAGAAAAGGATTGAGAGACTCCCTACAATGTCTAGCATAGTTAATTGGTAAAGGGTTCCTTTCAAATAGATATCTACAAAGGGTATTAAGAATGTTTAAATAGTTGGAGTAATGACAAATGCAAAAGTGTAATACAATTTTCCAGCATCTGATACTAAAGAAACAGAGGTATGTGAATTATTTGACAAAGCATTAAACAACCACCATAAAAGATGTCCATTGAGCCTGAGAAAATGATGCAAGAGCCAGTTAAGAATTTCAACAAAAAAAGCCCCAGAAAAATATATAAAAGATGAAGAAAAACTTTTTGGAGCTAAAGAATGAAATGACTATAGGGATTTAGCAGCAGACCTGAGAAAGTAGAAGAAAGAATAAGTGAACTTCAACTCATTATTGTAAAATAACCACTCAGAAAATTGAGAGAAAAAAATGAAAGAAAATGAAGGCTGGGTAAGGACTTATGAGATACTATTAAGTGAACAAATATAGCTCCTTATTGAAATAATGGCTAAAATCTCCCTAAATCTGGGGAAGGAAATAGAAACTCATATTTACATAACCTAAAGAATCTCAAGTGGGATAAATTCAAAAGAGACTACAATGAGATACTATGATCAAATTGTCCTAAGTCAAGACTGAATTTTACAAGCAACAAGATGTTAAAAAAAAAAAAAACAACCTCCATGTGAATAGCAATGGATTTTTTGCAATCCATTAGATTTCTTATATTGGATTTATATTGGATTTCTTATATTGGATTTACTTAAATTCAGAAGGGAGTATGATATATTCAAAATTCTGAAAGAAAAAAAATACAACCTACCAAATAAGAACACTACATCTAGAAAAGCTGTCCTAAAAAATAGGAGAGATCGCCGGGCGTGGTGGCATGCCTGTAATCCCAGCACTCGGGAGGCAGAGACAGGAGGATTGCTGAGTTCAAGGCTTGCCTGGGCTACATAGTGAGCTCAGGGCCAGCCTGAACTGCAAAGCGAGACCCTGTCTCAAAAAAAAAATAGAGAGATAAAGACTTCCACAGAGAAACAGTGACTGAGGTTTCTCAACCTCTGGAACTGTGATAAATACATTTCTGTTCATTATAAGCTATTTACTCCATACCAGTACGTTATAGCAACCCAAACTAATTGAAAGACATAAGAAAATAATAAACGTGGGATTAGGCATAAGTAAATTTGAGAATTGAAAATAAAAATCATTAGAATAGAGTTATTTTTGACTATTTCATGTGAATGAGTTGGATAATCTAAAGAAATAGGTACATTCCTAGGAATATATAACCACTAAGTCGCAATATGAAGAAATAAAAAATATGAACAGACACATAATTATTAAGGAGAATGAATCCATAATCAGAGATTTCCTAAAAAGGAAAAGTTCAACACTAGATGGCTTCAGTCGTGAATTCTGCCAACTATTTAAAGGCAAACTAATACCCATCTTCTTATATTTCTGCAAATAAATTTAATGGGGAAACATTTCCAAACTCATTTTATTCGTCCAGAATTACTCTGATATAAAACCAGTAAGAGATATCACAGGAAATCCATAAACCAATATCTTTGGTGCACATTGATAAAAAAGTCCTCAGTAAAATATTACCAAGCTAAGTTCAATAATACACTAAAATAATCATACATCATGGCCAGATTGGATTTAACTTTGAGATTTATGGATGGTTCAATATATAAACATTAATCACTGTGGGACTAGCAGAACCAATAATAAAAATTACATGGTTATATCAACGGATAAAAGTGAAGTGGGCAAAATTCAACATTCTTTCATGGTAAAAAGTTAATAAACTAGGAATAGAAGGAAATTACCTCAGTACAATAAAGACTATATGTGAAAAACACATAACTAATATTATATTCACCAATGAAGAACTGAAAACTTCTCCTTTGCCAAAATATGCCTAGTCTTCTGTCTTTTTCAATGTAATATTTGATGTCTTTTTTTCTTATTGAGTTTATTGGTACATTTTAGGTATACTTTATGAGATATTCATCATTGAAAATTTCTACCTATACATGACTTTTTTTTTTTGAGACAGAGCCTCGCTTTATAGTTCAGGCTGGCCTTGAGCTCACTATGTAGCCCAGGCAAGCTTCGAACTCAGCAATCCTCCTGTCTCTGCCTCCCGAGTGCTGGGATTACAGGCATGAGCCACTATGCCTAGCATTGTGGTATGTGGTACTGATTGTTGGTGGGTAGTGTTGCATGTGGGATTAAATCAGGGCCCTTGCATTTGCCAGGCAGGCACCGGAATCACTGAGCTAAATCTCCAGCCCAACATATCTTGATTTCTCTTATTTTCTCATCTCCCTGCCCTCCCTCCAGAGCCTTCACCCCTATATAAATAAACTTTGTTTCTGTCCTTTCTTTTTTACCATCAGCCTTTTTCCTTTCTTTTCTTTGATTTCCCCTGCCCCCTCCCTAATTCTTCTTCCCCTTTGAACATGTTCTTCCTACTTCACATACCTATTATACATTTGCACTTTCATTTTCCCACACTGGAGAAATGATATGTTATTTGGACATCTGTCTCCTATTTATTTCCCTTATAAATATTCCCTCAAGGTGCATCCATTTAGTTATAAATGTCTGAAGTTTATCTTTCTTTATAACTGTGTAGCACTCTATTTTATTTTAAAAAATCTTATTTATCCACTCACCAATTGATGGATGTTTGGGCTGTATCCAAGATTTAGTTATTACAAACTGTGCTCCTCTAAACATGGGTGCACATATATCACTGTGATACAATAGTCTTCATCTTTCACAGATATACCCAGCAGGAAAATAGCTAGGTCAAATGGAACTTCTAATTCTAGTTTTTTGAGGAATCTCCACACTGATTTCCACAGTAGGTGCACCAGTCTACATCCCCACCAATAGTGGAGAAAAGTTCTCTTTTCCCCAAAGCCCTTTCAGCATTTGTCATTGGTTGATTTTTTGATAGAATCTATTCTTTCTGGAGTGAAATGGAATCTCAGTGTTGTTTTCATCTGCATCTCTTGAATGACAGTGATGTTGAACATTGTTTCATGTGTTTATTTGCCGCTATCTGAAAAATGTCTGCTCATTTCAGATCCCCATTTTTGAAATGGGCCTTTAATATTTGGGAGTTCTGCTTTTTTTTTAAAGTTCTTTATATATTCTAGATAATAGTTCTTTATCTGAGGACCAGCTGGTAAAATTTTTACCCATATTGTATACTGTCTTTTTGCTCCATGGTAATTTCTCCTGCTTTTCAGAAGCTTTTTAATAAGATGAGATCCCAGTTGTTGATTCTAGTTCCTCTGGTACTGAGGTTTTGTTCATAAAGTCTTTCCCTATGTCAGTGTCTTCAAGAGAGATCAGCCTATAAAAAAAGATTAAAAGCATTAAGATTAGGGAAATAAGAAGTGAATTGTCCTGTAGGTGACATGATCTTATATTTTAAAAAATCTGGAAGACTTCAAAAAGCTGTTATAACTAAAAGTTTAGTAAAATAGCAAGAAACAATCAACATACAAAAATCAACTGACTTTCTATACTAACAATAATAATGCAAAAAGGAATTTAAGGAAACATTCTCATTGGTAACATTATTGAAAGGAATCATTTATTTAGAAAGAAACTTAATCAAATAATCAAGACTTCTATTAACCAAAAGATTTATACTAAAAATAGCAAAACACCATTGATAGAAATTAAAGAACATGCAAGTGTAATGCAATGTGTATTCAGGAATTTAAAGATGAATGTTATTAAAATGTCCATATTACCCAAAGTATTCTATATAGTCTGTGCATCAACATCAAAATCCCAATAGTAGTATTACAGAAATGAAAAATAACGCTAGTATTCATATACAACCACAAATCACTCCCTAACCTAAAACAATCTTGAGGAAGACAAAGCTGAAAGCCTCACATTTCCCAATTTTAGAACAAAGTTACAGTCACAGTAATCAAAATAATGTCACCAACATGAAGAGAGACATACAGTACAGTGGAATAGAATATAGACCCTAGAAGAAAACCTGCACAAATATATTCAACTGATCCTCAACAATAAAATCCAGAATGGTGCAATGACAGTCTCTTCCTAAAGTTGGGTTGGTGGCCATGAATTCCTTCAAGTGTTCTTCATTATGGAAATATCTTATTTCTCCATCAACTTCGTGGGGTCCATCAATCTAGGTTGGAGATTGTTTTCTTTTAGGGCTTGAAATACTTCGCTTCAAACTCTTCCTGACTTTAAGGTTTGTGTTGAGAAGTCCATGTCATTCTTGTGAGTTTTTCTTTATAGATGACTTTTTTCTTTTCTTTAACAGTTTCTAATATCCTGTTCTTTTGTTGAATTTCCAGAATACTGAATATTATATGCCTTAGCGTAAGGTTTGTTTTCTTCTGATAAAGGCCAGATGGAGTTCTATATACCTCACTTATCTGTATGTCAGATTCTTTTTCCACATTTGGAAATTTCTGTGCTATTACTTCTGTCAACAGACATTTTATATCATTAATGCTATCTTCTGATTTTTCATTGATTCTGATTAATCATATATTTTTGTTCTTTGCATTATTTAGCAACTTTTGGAATGGTTTTTTGTATCCCTTGCTTTTTAAGAAGTCTTTTATTTGATGGTCACCAACTACAACCCTGTCTTTTAGATTAGATTATCTATCTTCACATTGGTTAATTCTGATTAGTATATGTTCAAGGGAAATTTTTAATCTCCTGGATTTCAGTTTGACTATGTTTTATGGAACCCACTTCTTTCCTATGTTAGGCATTCATGGTTTTCATCACTTTCTTAAGCTTCTCTATTTTTAAAAATAATCTTTATCTACTCTAGATTCACTGACAATGCTTTCATTATGGCTATCACCTCTGTAGTTTTATGTGCAATTATTTTTGATCTGTTCCCTTATAGTGGCTTATTCAGGTGTTTTGTTGCTGCCACAGCTACCATTTCAGAAAGTTCAGCTGGGTGGCTTTTGATTTCTTCAACCTGAGTGCTTCCTGGATATTTCTTGGGCTTAGACAAGCAGGAGGTCTGGGATTTCATCTTGCTTCCATGTTTTCTCATTTTCTGTTTTAAAATTTGTTTACAATTGACATTTGTACATTGCTTATGGTAGGTAACTTAATTACTAGTATCAAGATCTCTTTAGGAAATGACTACATTTTAGAGATTCTTTTAGGCATAGTTGGATTTTGACTTCTGAGTCTGTTCCAAGATCCTCGCTTTCCAGTTTATTAAGGACAAGAAATTGTTGCCTGCTTGGCCTAGGTCCAGTGCTCCAGTACTGGAGTACAGTATTGTTTATGACCCCCAGTCTGCTTTTGTACTGCCCTACAAAGAGTGACGAGTGATCACAACAACTATTTCACCCTCGGTAAAGCAGTACTATCAGTAATGACAGTGGCATCAGCAGCCTAGAAAATGACTGTGATAACTCTTAATTTGGCACCTTTAACCATAGAAATAAGATTGAAAATAATATAACAAAATCTAAGACAAATCAGAAATTTTAGAGTAAATATCCCCTCAGTAGAACAATTTTACTCTCAAGGGAGAAAACTTGAAAAAGAATAAGTGGGAAAAAAGAGAAATAAAATATGAGAAAGAAATTACAAGCAAGGCTGAAAGACAAAGGAATATTACTCATGTGTCAGGAACTGGTGAAGAAGAGAGAAGGGAAAGAAAGAAGGAAAAAACAAAAACAAGCACTAAACAGAACTAAAAACAATGCTCACACTCATGAAAAATCTAAAAGCAAGCACTCAAGAAAAAATACCAAAGCAAAGAAAAAGAAAAATAGATATCTCTGTGATTTCAAGCCCGTGGTTATCTCCTAAGGTGTACAATTTTGTGGTATTGTCCAGTTCAGGGTGTGGCTCTCCTTCACTCATAGACAAAGGAGGTGGCAGAGCCTGCCACTGAGCTAACCCTCCAGCCCTGAACAAAGAACTTTTAAGATATTTTTTCAAAAAAGTATATGAATGTCAACAGGCACATAAAAATCCCAATATCATTACTAGGGAAATTCATATCAAAATTACAAGGTAATATCACTTTGCCTCTGTTAGTATGGTCACTATCCATCTAAAAGCCCCCAATAGGAAATAACAAATGTTGATGCTATTTATAAATTGCAACCTTGTGCACCTTTGGTAGAATATGTAAACTGGTATAGCTCTTATGCAAAGCAGTATGGAGAGTTCTCAAGAATTAAGAATAGAACTGCCACATGATCCATCAACCTACCTCTGGATACTTATTCAGAAGAACCATAATCAGGACCTCGAAGAAATATTAATAGCTCCATGTTCACCATGCCACTATTCAGAGCAGCAGCCACCATATTGAAGCAAGCTAAAGTCCCATAGATGAATGTATAAAGAAAATGTGGCATATACATAAAATAAAATATTATTCAGCCGTGGAAAAGAGGAAATCTTGTATTAGTGACTATTCTCCAGAGAAATGAAAGCCAAAATATTTATTGTTAAATATTGGGTTATGCTATATTGGAGGGTGAGAAACATTAAGAACTGCAGTCAAGAAATTATGATCCAGAAAGCCCATAGCATAGTTCTAGTTCAAGCCTGAAGCCCTGAAAGTAAAGAGAGCCAGTTATAAATGTCAGTCAGTGGGCTCAAGATCCTGAAGGTGTCAATGTTTTAGTTCAAGTCTGAAGTAAAAAACAAATTACTCATGTCTCCATGAGTATTTCTTGGTCTTCCCACTTTTTTAAGTTTCCAGATGATGATGAGAGCCATCAATTAGGAAGGGCACTCTTTTAATTAGTATTTCAATTCAAATTTCAGTCTTATGCAGAAATGCTCCGATAGGCATACCCAGAAGGAATAAAGGCTTATGCCCCTGCTAGTCCAACCAACTTGACACAGAATTAACCATCACATCTATCACATACTACAACTTGGATAACACTGGTGACAAGTGTCAGTCATCTGAGAACAAATATGACAAGCATCACACAATTTTTCTTATATGATTTATTTAAGATAGTCAAATACATGAAAACAGAAAGTTGAGTCTTCCTTGCTGCAATAGTAGAGAAATTGGGAATTTCTATTTAATAAGTATATATTTTCAGTTATGTAAGATAAAAGGTTTAGAGATCTGCTGCATAGCATTGTGGTTATAGTTAACAATTGTGCTGTACATCTAAGATTTATTTTGAAGGTAGACCTCATTCATGTATGTGTTTATCATAATGAAAAAACTGATATGAAAGAGTTACTGTGTTATAGATTACTCAGATTATTGCAGGTTTATGTTATTGAAGGAAAGCTCACAAACCACAATGAAAAATATATGTAAAAACTCTATGTCCAAACAAATTTGAATACTGAAATAAGAGTTATATCTATCTATGTGTATCTGTGTATGTATCTATGTATATAATTTGGGGAGTCAGGTGGGAGGAACAAGGGGTTCATGATTCAACCCATAGCAAGCTCAATTTGATAGTTCTTCATTATAAAATATTGTTAAACAAATTTATGGCATGAATTCCCCCAAGTTCATATGAGAAAGTCCTAACCCACAATGGGACTATCTGTAGAGATAGGGTCTTTGAGTGAGCCGGGGCCACACTGGGGCGCCACCTACAGCCAACCCACCAGCCAGCCCTGCTCTTAGGGACCCTCGACTTTGTCCTCTCTGACCCAGCAGCGAATAAGGATGAATAACAAAGAAACACAGAGGCAGCTTAACTTTAGGGCAGCGACAGGGCTCCTATCTCTAGCAGATGGAGGAGTCCAAGCCTTCAGCTCACCTCACTTTTATCCACCTGCCCGTGGGCCCTAGCAATCAAAGTAACACAAAAAGATTTATTTGATTTCCAATATCCATTAGTACATTATCTGGTAAACAACTTAACCTCAGCCATCTTAACGTTTCCCTAATATGCAATTACCCTTTCTTCTTTGAGTACAGCCCTTCTCCCTGGTGCTCACAGAGGAGGTCAATGAGGCCTTAATTCTCTGGTGAAATCAGAAAGCTTTTAAAAATTATTCTTAATTTTTATCTTTATTGGTTCATTCTATATACACATCATGATCACACTCAATATTAGGAATTTGTACCAGTATATGACAGCTTAATAATCACTTTTTCCCACCCCCTAACTACCTCAGGACCCCCTACCCTTAAATACATAATCTTTGTTTCTCTTTTTTTTTAATTAACATCACTTTTTTGGGGGGTGGTACTGGGGATTGAACTCAGGCCCTTATGCAACAAGGTTGGTGTGATACTACTTCAGCTAAATTCCCAGCCCTGTCATCATATTTTTTCTTTACCCCTCAGATTCTTTAATTCAGTAAGACTAGTGTCCTTTTATACCTCACTATATGTCCTTTGATTTTAAAAAAGGAAGAAGATAAACTAAAAA
Source organism: Thryonomys swinderianus (assembly GCA_004025085.1). Lineage (NCBI taxonomy): Eukaryota > Metazoa > Chordata > Mammalia > Rodentia > Thryonomyidae > Thryonomys > Thryonomys swinderianus. Next base: position 14,963 of record PVIC010027551.1, read on the forward strand.
CAAATAGTGACAGTGGCCATTGGTTTGGTGCTGATACGTGATCTGCAAAACACAATGAACATCTGACCATAACCTCAAGGTTACTATTCTGCATTGCTCTCTCCAGCCAACCTTTATACAGCACTGAGAAACTGAGGTAATGAACTGGAATCCTTCTCATTGCTTCTGTACCAAACACTGGGCTCTATTTTAAGACACATGTGGCAGTACATGCCTGGAGTCCCAGCAGTCTGGGAGGCTGAGGCAGGAAAATCACAAATTTGAGCTAGCCTAGGGAATGTAGTGAGACCTTGTCTCAAAACAAAACAAGAGGGGAGCCGGTGATTAGTTTTGAGCGAAGCACCTGGGTTCAATCTGAAGCACCAGAAAAACACCAAGGCTCTGCTTAGATGCTCCCTTTCCCAGTAGACTTTTAAAGCTTGACTCTGCAAACTTCAGGATTTGGTATCATGTGAAGGTTTGTGGAGAATGAATCAGGAAAAGGAAGCATACAGGCTCCAGAAGGCGTTCCCCGAGTGTTGCCTTAAGCCCTTCCTCCTAGCTATGGTTTTGTTCAAAGACAGAGCCGCACATCAGTACAGGACAGGGTTAGGAATGCTCCAGTTCTGGTTGCACAGATAAGCTGGACTCAGGACTATGATGAATACATTTTCTGCTTTCAACTTTTGTCCTGAAGTCAACCAACTTAATTTCTTCTTCCTTTAGTCTACTCGTGCTTTCTGTGACTGAAGGGCTAACCTTACTGACAGTGTTAGCCAGTTTAGCAAACATAAGGGTTCTTTCCCACCCTTCAACCTTAGTTCTTAGGGCCTTCCATGAGCACTTACCCCTAAGAATCTATCTCTCACCAGCCCGACACCCCTGACAAACGTTGCCACATTGTCTGACATTGTTGTCATTGTAGTACTCACCGGTATCTGAAATACCTTCATATTTATTCATTCTTTGTCTTATCCCACTAGCATGACAGAACCCCAGAAAGAGAATTTGGCCACTCACAGAGTAGTAAAAACTATTTATCCCAAGTTGGTATTTGAGGCATATTTTGAGATGAATTAAACTATGCAATGTAGGATGAACTGTTAAATATTCTGTATCAAATTTACATTTAAATTCTTTCAAATATCTCTGGTCACACACACACTTGATCAGTAATAACTATTGGAGTATAAAATTGTATTCCAAATTATGATCAGTTACTAAAGAAGGATCTATCAACAAAAATTATCAACATGCAAATTAGTTCTTTTATTTTGTTTGAAAAAGCTTTTAAATTAAGACAAAGTTCAGTCTTAGTAATGTGTTTAATGCTACTTAGCTCCCAAGCAAATAAACAAATTTGCTTGATGTAACATCAAAGAACTTTAGTTATTTTTTTTGCCTTTTCATGGTTCAGAGGTTTCCATTTCAAAACTATAAATAAGGTTAACTGAAAATATGGAAATATTTAAAGTCATCTAGTGAATACAATTTCAGTAAAAAGAGGAAAGCTCTGCCATGTAAGGGAGGCAGTATTTTGTCTTTTTGATTTATTGCTATAAAGAATAGAAAAAAAGCAATGATGGTTCAATACTTACAAAGTCTTTCATTATTGTGAAGAGTTTAATGAAAAATATTAAAGTAAAAAAATGCAGTATAAGTAAAAAGTATAAAAATAATTCTATCAGAGAGACATATAAGAAGCCTGAATGAAATACCAGGGGAACATTCATTTTAATATATAAAGAATTTGAAAAGAATCAGACCCCCTAAGTTTAAAGACCCAATCCAAAAATGGGCTTCTGAAATGAATAGACCTTTCTCAGACGAAGAATCAGTAAATAAATCTGGAAAAATGATTAACATCACTGGTCATTCAAGAGATGCAGAAGAAAACAGCACTGAGATTCCATCTCACTCCATAAAGAATGGCTGCTATCAAGGAGTTTTTTTAAAAAAAACTAGGATTAGAGTTCTCATTTGATACAGATGTTCCCCTTCTAAGTATCTTTCCAAAAGAATTAAAAGCATCTTACCACAGCAATACATGTGCAGTCAGGTTTATAGTAGCACAGTTTGTATTAGCTAAATCTTGGAAACCCAAAGGCCCATCAACTGATGAGTGGATAAAAAAGACATAGGTGGCTTTTAAAAAAAATATAAAATGGAATATTATTGATCCATAAAGAATGATAGACTAGAGTCATTCATAGCTAAAAGGATGCACACTGAGGCCATACTCTTAAATAGGGCACAAGTGTAAGTATCAAATAGCTTCTCTGGTGTGAGAAACTGCAAGAGAAATGAGGCCCAAACTGTACAACAGATAATGTAAAATGGGAATAAAAAGTCCAACAGGGTAGGGGAATTAGGGAGAAGAATGGGGAACAGGAAAGCAGGGGAGAAAGAAATATGAGAATAGAAGGAAAAAAGCAGAAGCAAAGTTTATATAAATAGGGAAGGTTGAGGGGCAGAGAAAGGAAGGGACCTGGGGAAAAAACAAGAACCATGATATATCACGTACAGGTATAAATCCCCTATGATGAATAGGACTGTAATATATAGCTAAAATGAACAAATAAACTTAATGGAATAAAATAAGTAACTAAACTGAGGGTTGTTATTCTTTTGAAATTTATGTTTAGATAGATAAATTCAAATTAGGACCTCATTGTCTCTGGTTCCTTTAATATCACAAAAACTTGGTTTTCAGCCTGGATTGGTTTTTGTAATAGGTTTTATTCTGTCCCCCAATTATGCCCAGTCCCTATGTCCTGGTACCTATAATTATGATCTTATTTGAAAATAGGGCTTTTGCAGACACAATAAGGTTAAAGCTCTTGCGATGAGATGATCCTGGATTTGAGGTAGGCCCTTAATCGAACGATTAGTGTCTCTATACGAGAAAGAAAGTGGAGGTCTGAGATATACAGAGACGAAGGAGAAGACCAAGGTTGTTATGCAGACTTAGAAAGCAAGTATAATTGGATACTATTAAAAATAGGCTTTCTCAAATGGATGTACCTTCAGGACATACTCATGAGTAAAATAAAGAGGTCACAGATGTGTAACTATTGTATCTTTTCTCTGGTATGAGAAACTGAAGATATAAATGAGTTCTAGAATGCATGATAGATATTGGAAAGTAGTAAATATTCAAAGGGAAATGAGGTTTAGGGGTAAGTAACATGGAGAAAGAAAAAAACGAGGTGTTAAAAATAAAGGAAGCAACGTTTATGTATGTAGGGGCTGGGGGTTATATGTTGGGTAGGGGAGTGGGAAATGATGGGAATTAAGTTGTGTCATATACCGGTACAAATTCTCAATGTGGCATGTGACCATGATGTGTATATAAATGAACCAAGAAAGATTCAAATTAAAAAAAGAGGTTTTCTCTGGGTCCACTTTTGCAGAATAAGATGTCTTATTACTTTGCGGGCCACTGTGGGGTACTATAACCTGTGCTTTTGGGAAGTTACTCCCCCCCTTTTTAACTGATTTTATTATGAATAAAATCTCTATAGCAACTTTTGACTAAAAGCTTTTGTAAGCTCTTTGCAATGACACTTCTTGGGGGAAAGACAGTAACAACTTCAAAACTTAGGAGAAAGAATCTGAGTCACCACTAAAAGCTCTATTTTACTGTTTAGTAACACTTAACCTTGATTTTAATTGATTTTAATGTGTCATATGGAAATTGTACATCATGTTACTGATAAGATAAGTGAAAATGGAGGAAGAACAGGGTGACAGGTTGCATTCTCCATGTTTACAAATTCACTGTAGGCTTGGGCTGTTGGGCTATTATACTGAATTTATCATACAAGGCACAGAAATTTAGAAGCAGTTCTGTCTATTTAAATGCATTTGACCTTTTGCAGCTAAACCATTTTACTATGAGTCAGTCATTTAAACAGGAAATTTTAGAAACATTCTCGACAATGTTTCTCAGTGTTCTTTCCTCCCCCCTATGTAAACCATTCTGCTAGTCCTTTCCAAATGGCTCTCAGTTCCACTGTCTCAGAAAAGACTCATGTTATCTGACAATTAGACATGCATAGTGTGTCTCTAACGAGTTCCCCTCTTCAGTATTTGTTCTCATCTATCCACATTGCTTCAAGTGTTTTATTGTCTCTAAAATCGATCACATCTTGTGAATTTAAATTCTCCAACATGATACAAAAGGCCCTTTGTTCTGGCACCTGTCTAGTTCCCTAGTCATTTCTCACGATTCCCTCAACCCTCATTCTGTGCCTGTTTGGGCAGATGTTGGTAGTTGCCTGCTGAATATCTAATTTCTCTCTGTGTTTTTTTTCCTTAGAAGCACATTTTATTTCAGGACATCCAAATGCTCAGTTTAAAAAAATATAAATACATTTATCAGCTTCATTTCAGCTAGAAGTAGTTATCTAATATAATTCTTGCCAGTGAGTTGTAGGTACAGTCTATTGGGAAGCTTTGGTAAGAACATGGTTTCTTGAAATAGTGCCTCCATTTTCTATTTGCTGGTTCCTTCTTTACATTCTTGCGTGGCTATGTAGACAGAAGTTTGGAGGTAGAGCAGTCTTCGCTGCCATGAGATAAACACAAAGACAAAAGCTCCTTGAGACAGAGAGTTGCACAGAAAAAGAACCCAGAACCCTGTCTGCAGTGTGGCGTGGCTATACCATCCCTGAACGACTATCTGTAGGCTATTTTCTATGAGAGAAAAATCAACCCCTCTTCAGTTATGCTATTAAGACACATCACTTTTACATGTAACTAAATGCAATACTAGTGATTGACCTGTTAACAGTGCAGTACCTCATTCATCTTTTCTTGAATAAACCTTTGCTACCAAGTTTCTGTGCCTTAGTAGACTCTTCTTGGGACCCAATACCACTTCTTAGGTACATTTCACATTTTTTTCCATCCCAAATATTATTCTATCTCCACATCCTTAGCAGTAGGATACATACCCCAAAATGAATAAGAATAGTGACAATAGCCATTTCTTCATGATACTGTTTGGAATCTAAACTTTACCTGAGTTTGCAAATCTACCCAATTTAGTTCTTCTCAGGTCCTTCCCTTAGAAAATCCTAAAAACATCTTAAATTCACAATCTATCAAAAGTCCAAGAAAGAAACTAATATGTAAAAGAATTGTATTCATATCAATAAACGATGTCTATATATAGTTAGCCTAAGTGTGTGTGTGTGTGTGTGTATTATATATATATGCCTATGTATACCTGAGGAGAGCATGTGTAATGTGCTGAATCCTGAGGGTGCTCTAGCTGCAGCATCTGTCCCCACAAGAGTTGTTGTGTGTTTGCACAAATGCACACAAAGGCAAAAATTCTCAATCAAATAATAGTCCTTAACTAACATAAATTTCTCTTCATCCAGAATTGAAAATATTTGGGAAAAAATGTATAGAATTTGTGTAGTGGGAAAAAATGTATAGTTATCTTTCATTTTTTCTAAGCAATATAACAACTATTTACATAATACTGGGTATTAGAAGTAATCCATAGATGACTAAAATCTATGGGAAGACTTGCATAGGTTATATGCAAATCCCATGCCATTTTATATAAAAGACGTGAATCTTGAGATTTTCTAATCTGTGCTGATGAGGGCAGAAAGAAGAGCATTCCCAAGACAGTAGGGGGCATAAGGAGTTTGTCCCTCTGCAGGTGACAGAGGGAAACCTCTTTTGTTACTACTTGGTTCTCAAAGAACCAGGCTGTCCTTGGCTGACTGTAGACTTTCCTTTGAGTGCTACAGGATTACAGCCCTTTAAGGTCTCATCTGTGACCAGCGACAAAGTGGAGTTATGGTTCCACATGCCATAGCCTGCTCTTGGGCAAGACAACATTGGGCCTTAGACAGCTACACTCATACTTTTTTATGAAATGATTTTCTCCCCAAATTTATGTAGTAATGCTTCTAACAAGAAAGGAAACAAAATGCCAATGATTTAAATATTGCTACTTTTAATGAGGAAGTGGAAGCCTATGAAGCCCTTTTTAAAAAGAGATTATATCTGGATTATATTTATCTTTCAGTTTCTTGTAGTAGTCCTGCTCTGCAGAAGCCATGTGTAACTAAAGATAAGTGAAATAAATAGATCACACATATGTAAATACCGTATCTTTTCTCTGGTATGAGAACCTGTAGATGTAAATGAGTTCTAGAATGTATGATAGATTTTGTAAAATAGGAAATAGTCAAAGGGAATGTGGTGGAGGAACGTAATGAGGGGAAAGAATAAATATGATTTGGAAAAAAAGGAAATAGCATGTATATAAGGGGTGGGGGGATTGTGGGGTGTGTAGGGATATAGGTAAAAATGAGAATTAACTTCTGTCATATACTGGTCAAATTCCCCAATGTTGAGTGTGACTGTGAACTGTATATAAAATGTAGCAACAAAGAATTCAGTTTAAAAAAAGATTGGTTGTACTTGGACTCTGCTGGAATTGATAAATAATGAAAGACCAGGGAAATAAGCCTTGGAATGTTTAAACCTAAAAGGCAAGACAATTTTGTTCAACTTAGCAGTGGGAGAGCCAGGGCAGGATCTTTTTAACCTGAGAAAAGCTACCGCTTTGTGTTTCATTAGGGAGACCCATGAGGCCATTTCCCTCTCTAGAACTCAAGCTAAATTGCCCTGGGGAGTCATCCAGCTCAAAGAGAAAGTTAGGATGCAAAATATCATCTTGTTAAAATTAATACAATGGTACTGGAATTTCCAGTTTCTTTTTTCATATACATACACAAAAACTGGCATTTGAATCCATTAGGGGTTCTATAGATTAAAAATATCTGTGTTTATGCATTTGTGCACATATTCACTGCTATTCACTTAATTTCTTAATAGGATATTAATAGTGCTTCTTTTTGAGTTTGAAATTTTAGCTACTGATATCCATTATGGAGATGAAGTCCTACCTCCTTTACCCTATGCATCTCTCATTCCATACCCCAGAAATGTATATCATAACTTCTGCACAGGTAAATATATGGCATTTACATTATTCCAGTTATGTAAATATTGCTCACAGTTGAAACACATAATATCACATTTCCTTTCTTTTTTTTTTTTGCTTTTTTGGAAACAGGGTCTCGCTTTGTAGTTCAGGCTGGCCCTGAGCTCACCATGGTGCCCAGGCAAGCTGCTGCGAACTCAGCAATCCTCCCGTCTCTGCCTCCTGAGTGCTGGGATTACAGGCGTGAGCCACCATGCCCAGCATTATATGTGGTAACCGGGGATCGAACTCAGGTCCTTGCACTTGCAAGGCAGGTGCTGGAACCACTGAGCTAACACTCCGGCCCTCACATTTCCTTTCTTACATACTGTATTTTCTTCATACTTTTTTATATTCTCTACTGTTAATAATTGATTTTTTTTGCCTTTGGCTTAGATTTTAATGTATGTCTGAGTAATTTATCCCAAACTCTTCCACAGAGTAAATCTCATCTCAATATGTATGAGCACAGCAGGTTTTAACTTCCTTGGTGACAGTTCTTTTCAGTTTCTGACTGAATGGTTCATTTTCTGAGTTTGCTTTGTTATTGGAGCCCGGGATTGTCCTATGGCCATGGGCCTGGAATAGTTTCTTGGTTTGCTTCAGTGTGGGAGGTCCCCTGTTCAAAGTCCATTTAGAGACCACAGATATATTATTTTTCAAACATGGGTATGACAGTAGTTTCCATCACAAAAGTCAGAGATCCCAAAGGAATATATGACTGTCATCTGTTTTTAATGTAGAAAATTCAATCATTTTGTAATTTTAATTTTGTGATTGGCTACACTATTGGATTTAAAATATATTTTCCTCTCTAACATCCATGAGTGAGTATTTTCAGTTTTAACAGGTTACCTTTCAAGGGAACAGCAAGGACAACTGAAGATGTGTTAAATAGGTATCACAGTTAAATCATGCAGAAAAGAAGTGCTTTCTCGCCTTTGGAATTTCAGTTGCTTCTCTCCAGGCCTGAATAAAATAGGCAACAGATTTGTAATGTGCTCAAGTCCTGTAATTTATGTTTTATTATTTCAAAGATGAACAAGGTGAAATTCAGTGTTCAAATATGAACTTAAATGACCATCCCTGGCAATACCAAACAAACTCGGACAAGATTTTTGCAAAAACTTCCCAGCTGATTCCAATATTTATGTGGCAATGAAGAGGGAAAATAGTGGCAAAGATAATCTTGAATAAGAGGAACAAAAATCAAACCACCAGAAGCCAAGACCTGTGAATGATGTTACAGTAAACATGATAGTCTGATATCTAAACATAGAGAGACAAATAGATTCATGGAGCAGAACAAATCTCCACATACATGGTCACTTCATTTATAGCAAGCTGACCTTGAAGCAGAGGGGAGAAAGTCCTTTTTTCATAAATTGTGCTGGTAAAACTGGTTATCTTTATGGAGAAATAGGTGACTTCACAAGTTATGCAATACTGTAAGCAGAACAATCAGTTCTAGAGGACTTTAAAAGTGAAAGTAAAATAATTTTTTTTTAATCCTGAAAAAAAAAATCTTTGTGACTTTGGAGTAGGCCAAAGCTTTTAAACATGTTCAAGGCCAAATAAACATAGGAATTTTCAATATACGTGTGTAAAAATGGAGCAAATAAATAAGTCTAATAAAAACTGAAAAAACATGAATAGGTACTTTATGAAAGAATGTTTTGGTCATTAATAAGCACCCTGAAAAAGTGCTTTAATCACTAAGGAAATTAAAACCATATAAGATTCCTTTGCAACCCTACCAGAATGACTAAATTTAAAAATAGTGTTGGTAGGGGCCGGAGGGTTAGCTCAGTGGTTCCGGCGCCTGCCTCGTAA
>PVIC010027552.1:0-23783 GCA_004025085.1 Thryonomys swinderianus
CAGGTCCTTGCGCTTGCAAGGCAGGCACCGGAACCACTGAGCTAACCCTCCGGCCCTATTTTATTCATTTTTATTTTTATTGTTTTTTGAGACAGGGTCTCACTTTGTAGTTCAGGCTGGCTCTGAGCTCACTATGTAGCCCAGGCTAGCTTCAAACTCAGCAATCCTCCTGTCTCTGCCTCCCGAGTGCTGGGGTTACCGCCCGGCACTGTTGTATGTGGTATTGATTATTGGTGGGCATGAGCCTCCACGCCCAGCATTGTATGTGGTTACCGGGAATTGAACTCAGGGCCTTGCGCTTGCGAGGCAGGTACTGGAACCACTGAGCTAACCCTCCAGCCCAAGGGACCTGGCTTTTTAAAACAAAGAGCTACTTTTCTATATCTTTGATTTGTTTAAGAACTCTAGTTTGCTAGGGCATTCACTGGAATGGGCCCCGGGGGCTGTGAGTTCAAGGCCTGTTAGAACTACGTAAGGAGACCCAGCCTCTAAATAACAAATAAGTAACTACGTAAATTGGTCCCTGTGCAGTTGGAGCTTCCTGTGCCTTCCTGAGCCTGCGCCTGGTCAGCCCAGCTCTCTGGTCACAGAGCTGACCTCAAGTGCCAAGGAGGGGGTCTCCCTCTACACCTCAGACCGCACAAACGCCCCTGCTAGGGAGTGTTTTTCGAGAATGCTAAGGGGAGCAACCTGGCACTGCGTGGGGTTAGCCTTTTCTCCCAGGGTGTGGGGTGCAGGTGGGTGTCTGGGCCTCCCAGGCTCAGTCCCTGTGTGGGCAGCCCAGCTCCATTTCAAGGAGAGACAGAAACTGGGTGGAAGCTGGGGCCTGGGATCAGTGCGGAGAGGATCCGTTTGCTGAGTGTGTCATTACTCCCTTCAAAATAGGATGCCGGAAAGGAACACAGGCCTCATTTAAATGTTGCATTAGACACATTCTAAAAAATGAGTTGCTAGGGCCGGAGGGTTAGCTCAGTGGTTCCGGTGCCTGCCTTGCAAGCGCAAGGACCTGCGTTCAATCCCCGGTTACCACATATAATGCTGGGCGTGGTGGCTCACGCCTGTAATCCCAGCACTCCGGAGGCAGAGACAGGAGGATTGCTGAGTTCGCGGCGGCCTGCCTGGGCACCATAGTGAGCTCAGGGCCAGCCTGAACTACAAAGCGAGACCCTATCTCCAAAAAAGCAAAAAAAAAAAAAAAAAAAAAAAAAAAAAAAAAAAAGAGTTGCTAGTGAGGTTTAATATCTATTTTACTGAATGTGTTTGTGTGTCAAGCCAGTATCTGGGGCTGAACCCAGCTCTTTCTGCCCCTTTCATCTTATTCAGACTATTTAGGGAAGGGAGCGTTCATACCCTTAATCCTAGTGACCGTGGGTTTAGCACTGTATCATGAATCCATTACACTAGACTCAGCCACCGCTGAGAGTCCCGTCTGAGACCCTTTAAGAGGCTTTAGGGGAACATTAGACCCAAACCATAATACACTGGGGTTCCGCACGGCTCGCTGTCCCCGTCTTGGCCCTGTGACGAGCCCGTCCTGCAGGTCTCTGTGCGGAGCAGGGCAGGCCTTCGGTGGAGGTCTCTGGGCTCCTGCTGTGGGCAGCGGCTCACCGGGGTCCTGCCGGGTCTCCTTCCACGCTTCCTGAACACAGGGCGCCCTGGAGCGGCACGGCCTGCCGACTCCAGCGGGAGCGTGTGCAGCACTGGCCTGGGGAGTCCACTGCGCTTTTGTGCCCTTGGGCAGCTCTAGGAGCCAGCTCTGTGCTTTTCCAACCCGCCCAGCTCTGCTTCCGTTCTGGCTGTGGCCCCTCTGTGCTCGTGACGTCGCCCGCCCCCCTGCCTGAGGGAAATCAGAAGCCGGGAGTTAGCACTGCGCCCCTTTGACTGTGCAGACTCAGGCTGAAGCCTCATGTCTTGGAGCCCCGCAGGCCTCCCTGGGGAGGGACAGGACACGGGCCCGCAGCGGGTCTGGGCACTGTGGAGCTGGGGCTTCCCCACCTGTCAACCGCGGCTCTGAAGTGCTGCTGAGAAGCCCACCTGCCTGGCGCCTCTGCCCAGACCCACCTGCACAAAACCTGTCCAAGTCCCTTGTCCTCTCAGCTCTGCGGATCCCTAGCTCTTCGGGTTGGTGGGCCATGTGGGGCCTATGTGGACACTGGCAGTGGAGGGGGGCTGCCGTCTCCAGGGCCCTGTGTGAATGTGCGGGGAGGCTGGAAGGACGAGCCCACCGTGACCCACCTCACCTGCTCCACAGAGGTGCAGAACTCAGCAGGACCAGCAGGCTCAGGCTCAGGGAGCACGTAAGTGTCCTCTGCTGGGCACCTATAGGCAAAGGTCCTGGGTGGTCAGCATTGGCCAGGTCCTATAGGGCAGGAGATTGGCTTCTGGAGTCAGCAAATAAGCCGTGATGTCTTGTTTTTGTAAGTGTCAAGGCAAGGTATGTGATGCGGGGTGTGAGGGGTGCTAGCCAGACCATATGCTCCGAATGCTGACCTCCAGGTGCACCGTGGGGCCTGGGAATATTTGTGCTCGGCCAGGACTCACTGGGACCATCAGGCATGAGCATGAATTACGCCTGGCTGGGGAAGTGGGTGCTTCTGGGTAGGTGGGAAGGACAGGCAAAGACACAGGTCTTCGTCTTTCCCAAGCAGTGTACAGGAACACATAGTGTCCACGCTTTTCCCAGCAGTGGGTCCTGACAGGATAGATGTGCAGGACCCATGAGAGTCCCTGATCCTCACAGCGCACAGTGGAGGACCAGCTGGTATGCAGCTGACCATGGCACGGTCTCTTTTGGTCGTGTGGCTGTGGGCTCCCCCGGGCTGTTCTCTCCTGGGCAGCTAGGATTCTCACCCCACCATCTGAGGAGACCATGGAGCTCCCCTAATGGGGAGGGGAGTGAGTGATCAGGGAAAGACGCTCTGCTGCCAGGTGAGGCCAGACAGGGCCTTGGGGGCACTCTTCCGGGCTCACGCCGGACTGTCTGCTGTGGCAGCACATGCCGGCGGGGTTGGTTGATGGCCTTGGAGTTAACACGGCGCACTTCTGGGCGTCCCGGCAGCTGTGGGCTGTGACCCTCGGCCTTGTCTCTCTGGAGTTTCCATCCTGCTGTCCGCTCCCTGGGTCCTGTGCCCTGAGCGTCTTTCATTACTTGGAGCCTGGTGGCTCTGGACTTAGACCTCAGCCAACAAAACAAACTCTTCCTCCTTTAAATTGTGCACATGAGGCTTTTTGCTCCAGCAACACAAAGCTGCCCAAACACCTGCTCTGCCAAGTCAGAGGTGGAGTGAAGGCCCGGGCCCCTGACACAAGGGGAGGAACCTGCTGGCCCGAGTCAGAGGCCAAGCCTGCGCCTGCAGAAGTGCCCAGCTGCCCCGCAGACCAGCCCTCACCCTGCTCAAAGGCCCTGGCATCTCACCTGAGCACCTGAGTCACCAAGGACCCCCCTGCCTGGGGCCTCCGAAACGTTTACCTCTGCAGCGGGGCTGTGGAGGGAGCCAGGAGCACCTGACCCGCACGCTGAGCCTGGACTCCGGAAGGCCAGTCACTCCCGGTGCAGGTGGGTGAGGGCCAGCGAGCCCCGGGCCGCGGACCCTGAGGGCGACGTGAAGCCGTCTGTCTGTCCTCGGCTGCTCTGCTGGTGCCTGCTCCCTAGAAACTGTGTCTGCAGGCTGTGCAGGCTTCACGTCCTCGAGACCAAGGTGTTTTCTCAGGCACGGAGCTGTCTCCCCAGGCGTCGTGGGTAGCTGTGACTTCAGTCACAAACAAGGGGCCTTCTCCCCTCTCCCGGTTTTGCCCATGGTCCTCGTGACTGTCTCACTGCTCTAGGGACCCGTTTCCAGCCCAGTAAAGTTACCATTAGCCAAGCTTTGGCCAATCTCATTGAGTCCGCGGCTCAGACCCCCAGGTCCCCTCCTCAGAGCAGGAGACTCACACTGGGGGTCAGGCGAGGAGCTACTGGAGCCCAGAGATGTAGGGAGGGGCCTCTGAAGACCATGGCCGAGGGTGGCTATGGGCCCGGCGAGGACACCTTGCAGGACAAGGAGACCGGGGTCACCTGTCCCGAGCTTCTAGAGACACGTCTCAGGGCGTCCTGAAAGGGGAGGTGTGGACCGTGAAGCTGTGATGACGAGCATAGAGCAGGGACGAGAGGGCATGACGCGTCAGGGGTCTGCTGAGTCCCCTCCTCCTGGCCGGCACCCTGCCACGCGTGTCCTGCCTGGGGAGAGGGCAGGGAGGTGCCAGACACCTCTCAGGGACGTCATTCATTAGTCCGAGTCCTGTCCGTAGGGTACCCAGGGCAGCAGCAGATGTCGAGTGCATCCCCGGGGTTTGTAGTCAGAGCTCTGCTCTGGCAGAGGAGGAGGGAGCCACTGCGGAGGTCCAGGACAGCTGTGGACGTGGGAGCAGACGCCCGAGCCCCGCCCGGACCCCTGCACTGAGGGGCTCCTCGGCTCAGGACCCGACGAGGCCCACATGGACCCAGGGCGGAGGCTGGGGCCACAGCGTCTGCTCCCTGAGGGGCAGGACCAGGCTGGTGGCCCGGCCTGTGGACTCCCCGAGTCAGGGCTCTTGGCTTCGCTGGGATCATGGGCACCTGGAGCCGGAGCAAGTGGAGTGGGCCTTAGCTCCTCCCTGCTGAACCACCAGACACCTGAGGAAGACCCAGCAGATCCCTGGCACCCCTCCAGCAGGCACCCAGAGAAGTCCCGCCTGAGGACCGGCCCTGCTTCTCACAAAGACTGCACCAAGGCGGGCTCATCTCCAGACCGAGACGCAGGCAGTGAATGGCGTGCCCTCCCCAGAACACGGCACAGCGTTGTTGGAACACACTTTATTGAGCCTAGTTGTGCACAGCTGTGGAGGGTGGAGGGTGGGTGCGGGGGAGGGCCTGGGCCGGTGACGGAGGGCAGGAGACTGTAAGGCTGGTGGCCGTAAGAATCACGTCATCGTCTTGAACAGCTGAAAGGAGGTGAAGCAAAACACGACGACGAGGGCGACGGCCAGGGTGATGCTTAAGACCAGGGAGCAGATGTTGAGGCACTTGGCGGTGGAGGCGTAGCTCTGGGCCCCGATCACGTCGCCCACGATCTTCCTGTCCCTGGACTGGGGAGACCGGAGTGAGGGCCCCGCGCCGGGCGGGGCAGAGTCCGGCTGCCGGCGAGGCCCGGGGCCGTCGTGCGCACCCAGGCCCCCCGCCCTCGCCCAGGCTGAGGGTGCCCCCTTCCTCACGCAGATCGGGCAGGAGGCCCTGTGGGTCCCTTCACAGCTCCCTCAACTGGGGCCGGTGTGGGCAAGGGGGCAGAATTCCTCTGGGTGGGCAGGGACCGAAGGTGGCCCTGGGATCGCGATGACCACCCCTGGCCCGGCCTGATTCACTTCTCCCACATGCACATGCACCGGGGGATGCTCGCCACACACGGCTCAAGGCATTCGCATTTTCAGCTCTCTCCCTCACACACACCCACACGCACACCCACACACACACGCAGGTAGCTGGAGCTGAGGCTCACAGCTGTGTCGCAGAGCCATCCCCGGACACTCACCTTGATGGAGTAGGCGAAGGCTACGAAGCCCAGGCAGCACACGTTCATGAAGATCGTGTTGAAGAGCGACCAGACCACGTGGTCAGGCACAGCGGTGTCACTGCGGATGTTGATCACGGTGGAGGTGGTGGGAACAGGGCCGTGGGTGCCCCCCAGGACCCCCACCTCGTGCTCCTCCTGGATCTTTTCATAGTTTGGGGGGAGGCCGGCACTGGCGTGGGAGAAGATGGTCTGGCCCAGGTGGCTCATGGTGCTAGCGCAGGACAGGCGTGGGGTGGCTCTCGGGCTCTGCTCTGGGACCAGGTCTCCTCTGAAGTTTCGATTGCTCTTCGGTTTCGTTTTCTCGCTCTTGGGGAGTTTAGAGATTGGCAGGGCCCTGAGTGGGTGGAACTAATTTCTAGGATCAGATTTCTCCAGGGCAGGGAGACAGGGAGGGTGGAGGGTCCTGGGGCTTCCTGTCCAGGACCAGCCCAGGATTTAGTCAGCTGACACTTCCCTGTTGGGGGTGGGGTTCTTAGGGATTTTCGGGGCCTGGGTGTCTTCCCAGCCTAGACTAGAGTGGCAGGCAGGACCTCACCGTCTCTGTCCCGGATCCCTAGCAAGTTCTCCCCCGAGGCTGTGACGATGACCCTCACACAGCCCTGGGGTGATGGCCTTTCCCCAGGAAGCTGTGCAGGGTAGTGACCTGGGAGCTTCAAGGACAGAGATGTAGACAGAACTGAAGGTGCTTCTAGTGACGCAGTCTTTGGTTGTATCACTGATTTGATTGTGTTTACGAGACCTGAAGCTAGCTGCGGGTGTGCTAAGTGCTGGCTCACAGCACTCCCGGTGTCACGGCTTGGTCCAGGGCATTTCCTGACCTCTGGCAGGGAGGCCTTGCCCTGAAGGCGAAGTGGCCGTGTTGATATCACCTTTCATGGCGACTTGCGCGACATGCACACGCCAGGACCCTGTTCTGGTGGTCCCGGCGAGCCCCAGAGACTGCTGTGTGCAGGTCTCCAAGCCCTTCTGTCCCTGGGGTGTCCTGACCCCTGGCGGAGATGGGGCTTCTGTGTGCAGCTCTGCTGGGAGGTGCTGCTGGTCCCTGAGCTGTCCCGGAGAGGCTACAGGGAGGCGCCTTCTCTCTGCGTGGCCCCCTTGGGGTCTCCCTCCGCCAGCGCCAGCGCCGGGACAGTGGGGTCACGAAGTTGGGGGTGTGGGGGAGACAAGAAGCAAGACAGGACAGATGGGATCGGGAGGACCATTCAGTCACTACCCAAAGCCCTGGGTTTATTTTTCAGTGTCCTTTTACAGTTTTTCTAGCTAGAGTGCCCACGTGTAAAATTTACAATCAATAAGGTAAATAGTAGTAAATATCCACGGTTAGCAAGATCTCAATTTACAGGAATAAAAGAGAACCTCCTCTGCTAGGGATATCTAAGAATTTCCGGAATGTCCTCTTCCTGCTCTCAAAACTTCTTCCTGGGCAATTAGCAGGTTTCTTATCTTATGCTAAAGACTAGCAGTCATTTTTTTTTTTTTTTGAGACAGGGTCTCGCTGTGTAGTTCAGGCTGGCCCTGAGCTCACTATGTAGCCCAGGCAAGCCTCGGACTCGGCAATCCTCCTGCCTCTGCCTCCCGAGTGCTGGGATCACAGGCGTGAGCCACCACACTCGGCACTGTGTTGTGTGGTACTGATGGCTGGTGGGCGTGAGTCACTACGCCCGGGATTCTATGTGGTTACTGGGATGGAACTCAGGACCTTGCGCTTGTGAGGTAGGCGCCGGAACCACTGAGATAAATCTCCAGCCCTAGCAGTAACTCTTAAAGGACAAGTCTTTGTTTCTCTCTAAATACTTCCCTATTTTCTACTGTTGAGATGTTACTTCTCTTTGTTATTTTTATTTTATTTAATCACTAAAAACAATATCTTTTACCATTAGTGCATGGTCTGCAAATCACAACAAAGATTGTAAAGCAACTTGATCATTAAGGAAGGAAAGAACAGCAAATTCTTTTTTTTTTTTTTTTTTTGAGACAGGGTCTCACTTTGTAGTTCAGGCTGGCCCTGAGCTCACTATGTAGCCCAGGCAAGCCTCGAGCCCAGCAATCCTCCTGCCTCTGCCTCCGGAGTGTGGGGATGACAGGCGTGAGCCACCAAACCCGGCATTTTTGTGGTGTGTGGTACTAATTGCTGGTGAGTCACCACACCCGGTATTGTTGTACGTGGTTTCTGGGATCGAACCAGGGACCTTGCGCCTGTTAGGCAGGCACTGGAACCACTGGGCTAAATCTCCACCCAAAACCGCGAATTCATAACAGAAGGAATAATGGAGATTGTCGCCACTGATCCGGCATCCCAGGCAGCAGCTCAGACCCTGCGCTCAGGACGAGGCTGTGGTTCTCCCGAGAGCTGGGCGCACGGCCCAGAGCGCAGACCTCCTGACCCCAGGCAGGGCAGCACCCAGTGCAGTTCTGCGGGCCTCACGGTGAGGGCTCCCAGGCCGCTTCCCACACACCAGGCCCCCGAGTCTTCCTTTGCCTTGGTCAGTCCCTGAGCTCATCCTCTGACCCTCGAGGCAGTAGAGGGATGGGCACTGGGAAGCAGGCCTCCACGCCGGGGTCAGGGTGGGGTTAGGTATTGGACGATGACACTGCTCAGGCCCTGCTCGACACAGGACTGGCAGGATCGTAACACAGAGCCTCACTCTCGTCCCTTTGCCCTGGAGCCCACAGGGAGTGACAGTCAGCAGTGTGCAGGTGAAACACCTACTCCCAAGGGGTTTTGCTTCCTGAGGGCATTTTCCAGCTCAAATATCAGGGCACCTAGAGGTAAAGGCATCGGCACAGCCCAGATGGCCAGCGTCTGCTCGGCAGGAGTCCTGCGGGCTGAGCTAGATGGGAAGGTTCTGAACGTTCCCTGGTTACCCACCAGACGAGAGCCGACGGCAGGAGTCGGCTCCCGAGCCTGCTGCTGCTGCGATGCTGGCCACGTCAGCCCTCTGTCCCCCTCCCAGCCTGACCGTGGAGGCATGGTGCCTGGGAGTGGACCCGGACCGTGGCCAACCCTCACCAGTCCAGGCAGAGTCTGAGTGTGCAGTGAAGGGATGACCGCTGTGTGGGCACGGAGCTGGAGGGAGCAGCTTTCTCCATGGCCGGGCAAGAGCCTGTTCGCTTCACCCATGTGGGGAGCCCCCCCAACAGGTGCTGGGCATCGCCGAAGCCAGCCCTGCCGTACCCCGCCTCCTCCCTCTGATCTGCCGGACCCCGCCTGGACCCTAGATCCTGGTCTGGACATCTCTGGGACATGTGGGTCCAGAAGTCTTCTGGGGGTCAACTCAGTCTTTACTGGGCTGCAGCAAAGGGTTCCCCTTCCTCCTGCCTCCTTCCTCTTCAGTCCTCAGGGATTTACCCAAGGGCTGTCCCTAACGCACACTTAAACAGAAGTCCTGGGTGTGTTTTTGGTGGGAGGCTGATGGGTCAAGCTCGCAGTACCTGATGATACGGGCTCTGGAGGGAGTAGGTTCCCGGTCATTGCCGGGCACAGGAGTCACCTGAGCAAGAACATTGGCAGCAGCGCAGAGGGTGGACTCTGCTGACCCCAGGTGGCAGGACGGAGCCACAGGAGGAGGAGGGGTCTTGGGCTCAGCAGTTTCGTATGGGGTGGAGGGGCTCTAGGAGCAGGCAAAGACCAAGTAAGAGCTCTGCCGAAGGCTGGGCGGGCCACGTCCCCTGAGCACGTGGTCTGGCTGGGGATCCTGGTTCAGACGTCCACGCTGGGATGTGCGTGAATCACTGGCACACCGAGCCATCTGGGGAGAACAGCAGGATGAGTCCCAGCCCCCCGCAGGGCCACCATCCACAAAGAGTTGAGGCTCTGGGAGGGCAGAGCAGGTCCCAGGAAGACTGAGCAGGACCCACCCACCCAGGAGGCAGAGGTTGGGCTGGGGTCCCGAGCGTGGGAGTGCACCGTGTGCCAGCTCTGCTGTGTGTGGTGGTCCCTGGGGCTGGCTGGCTTCTGCTTAGCTGTCACCTCGAACGGGTCGCTGCTTTCCACCTTGCCGTTCCACCAGTTGCAGGTGGCATTGCCAGACCCTAAGTTCTGACTTCCGGGCATAGAGGGCTGTAACTTCAGTGCTCTGATCCTGAGGAAGGGCCTGATTCCAGGCCTTGAGAGGTCCGGCTGCACCCACGGTCAAGGAGGTCCTCTGTGGACGTCCTGAGCCGCTTCTGTGAGTCTCCCTGGTGCCAGCGCTGTCCCCAGCAGCTTTGGGTGGGGTCTCCCCGGTGGGCGGGGAAGCAGGCATGGGGTGGCCGCCCCCCTCCAGAAACCCAGTCTGTAATTTGGGCTTTGTTTAACTGGTGGAGCTGGCCAGAGGGGCGGACACAAGGGCTAGAAGCAGCCTGGGCGCCCAACCTCGAAGCAGTCGGAGCGAGCGAGACGGCACTGGAACCCATGGATACGTCGTTCCCCCGTGAGGAGCCCCAGGCCTTGACGCTGGGCAAGGCTGATGGTGCTGCCGCCGTGGGCCTCGTGCTGGGAGCTCCGAGTCCTCCGCCCCGTGACCACCTGATCTGGTCCATCTTCAGCACCGTCTACCTGAACCTGTGCTGCCTCGGCTTCCTGGCACTGGTGCACTCAGTGAAGGTGGGCTGTGGGCACAGGCGGGCCTCCATGGAGGACGGGAGGGAGCGCCATCTGGAGTGAGGGAGGGGCCTCCAGCCGTGGGGAGGGGGCTTCAGGGAGGGTGGAAGAGGGGCTCCATAGGCGGCAGCTTGTGAACGGGGCTTCTGGAAGGGGGTCACGTCCATTGGACACTATGGGAGGCCCCCCATTTGAGAAGGGAGCCATTCACAAAAACGGAGGTCATTCTTCAGGGAGATTTCTTTCTCCCAGGAGGGTGGAGTCCACAGTGGGGTTCTGCATGCTTTGGCCACTGTGAACTAAGCCCTCTCAGCTCTAATCCCAGAGTCCTCTTTGCACACAGGTGGGTGCGGGGCAGAGCGGGTCTGATGGCCTGGGCTCACAGCGGGGCTCCCAAGCTCCATGGCTTTCTGGTACCTACGGGACTGGGCCTGTGACCTCACTGAGGCCCAGCCTTCTGCCAGGCTCGGGGTGGGGAGGGAAAGGGCCCCGTCAAGTAGCGTCCTGGGCCAACTTCTCCACCCCAGTTCTTGTCTAGCTGGACGGGCCAGCGCCCAAGGTCCCTGGACCTTTAGTGACTAGCCCTGTGGCTGCCTCACAGGCCCGAGACCAGAAGGTGGCTGGGGACCTGGAGGCAGCACAGCGCTACGGCTCCAAAGCCAAGTGCTACAACATCCTGGCCATCATGTGGACGCTGGTCCCCCCACTACTGCTCCTGGGGCTGGTGGTGACTGGAGCCCTGCACCTGTCCCGGCTGGCTAAGGACTCTGCGGCTTTCTTCAGCACCAAGTTTGACGATGCAGACTATGACTGAGAAGCTGGGTCCCTGTCCTGATTAAAGCCCTCCAGGCCCCAAACCTCGGCCCCAGGGGACTGGACCCTGGAACAGGGTCTCATAACTTGCCTGACCCTTATCCTGGAGCTTCCTAGGCCCAAAACGGGCACCCAAGGCTGGCCCCCTCAGATCCCAGGGGCCTCACCCCAGCTGTCAGGGTCCCAGCCCTTCACTCAATGCGCTCAGTTTGTGTTCACGATTAAAAGTGCCGGATGCCAGATGCCGCCTCGGGACCTCCATGCTGACCGCACGGGAAGGAGCTGCTGCAGGGGCCACACGGCCCGACCTCTGGACCAACCTCTACTTACTTGGTTTTCTCCACTGAGTCGTCCCCAGCTGTCCCCTGCACTTAGCCACAGAGCAGTCTGTGGCTTCTGGGGTGGAGGCGCCCGAGTATTTTAGGACAAAGTTTGGGAGTTCAGGCCTTTGATCCCTGCTGCCCTGTGATTTAATGGCCCATGTTCCACAGCATGTTTGGGTGTGCCCAGGCCCCTGTGGGCCCGCCCCACCTGCCTGCGCTGCTGCCTCGCGGGTCCTCTGTCCCCATGACCCAGGAGCCCTGCGAGAAGATCTCTGCGGGGCTCCTCCCTACCTGGGGTTGGCAAGGGAGGGGGAGGTGGATGACCTGTCTCACTGGACTTCCGCGTGTGGTCACACGGATGCCACGCTCACGTGCAAAGACCCCCACTCATAGAGGCAGAAGGGAAGAGAGGAGAGAGCTCTGTTGAGTGTAAGTGTTGAGGTGCAGTCCCCGCCTCACTCCACCACAGGACGCCTGGTTCTCCCCGTGGAATCCAGTAAGTAAAGGATGCCAAACACAGCCTGGGGGTGGGGTGAAGCCCTGGGCCCCTGGGGCTCAGTGGCAGAGTGAGCTCTCACTGGGGTCTTATTACAAGGCGCTTTGAGATTCCGAGGCCATCCAAGGCCCTTCCCTCTCAAGGGCCCTTAGGCCTGGAGCTCTGCCGGGCCTGAGGTCATTGCACATCACTCCCACCTAGTGACAAGCTAGGTGACAGGTGTCACCTAGTGACATCTGTGACTTACACGAGTTCTCCACCCGCCAAGGGCAGGGTACGCTGGGAGCTGGGCTGGAGAGGCCACCACCAAGCAAGGACACAGGCAGTGCATGACCCGTGCTTGGGCCAGAATGGGAACGGTGTGCAGCCTGGGTCTGTTTTAAAAGGGGGCCAGCCTGTGCTGGACACAGCGATGGATGCAGGGCTCAATGGGTGTGTCCCCAGGGCAGGAGTCATCGCTGGCCCCGTGTGCAGTGGGGCAGAGACAGGTGCTGAGGACAGTCTACGGCCCAGCTGCTGGCATAGCCCTCCTTGCCCAGGCTTGGTCCCTGGGCAGGCTGATGGACCTGATGAGCCGTGCTACACGCATGCCCTTGGAAAGGCCCCTGCTAGCGCACAAAGGTGAACCACATGTACAGCACCAGGCTCACTGTCCTATGGGTGCAGGGCCACTCGCCACTCCATCCTGATGCCTCCATGTAACCCGTGCTGGGCCTCCAAGATGAATGCTCACTCCTGCCTGCGCTGGGTGGTACCATTTCCTCTGCAGACTGCTGGTCCCTGGCCACTCAGTGACAGTAAGGCCCTGCAGCCGAGGGACAGTCAGCACATCACCTTCCCTGGGGCTTAAGCCATAGTCCTGTTCCCAGGGACCGCAGCAGACGTACTCCTCATGCTCACTGTGGCCATGAGATGAGCAGGGCCCATGGGTCCCTGCGTTCTACACCCTGTATGTCGCCACCGGTCATGAGAACTCAGTGCAGAAGCAGCTGGCCGAGGCCACAGGGTTCCAGCCAGAGTGGCTGTGTGGTCAGGGAGATGCAGTTGCTGGGCTCCTAGCTCCAGAGCTGCCCAGCCCGGCCGTGCCTCCCGGTGCGCGTGTAGCTCTCTGCCTGTGTCTGCGGAGTGTAAAGAATGGGGACATGACAATGCAGGAGGACGGGGAAGGACAGAAATCAGGGACTCACCTTGGTCCTTAGGCTTCTCATCGCTAAGACAAGACACCCAATACGCAAAGCTAAGGGGAAAGGGTTATTTGGCTTACAGTTTGCATAGGTTCCAGCCCAGAATCAGCCAGGTGCACCGCAGAGTGGCACATGGCGAAGGGGCAACAGTTCGTGACGGGGGAAGACAGCAAAAGCAACCAGAGACCTGAAGAGCCTTTTTGCCCCTTTCATTTTATCCAGACTACTGAGACTGGGATGCTGCCAAACCAGTCACTCACACATAGTGATTTAGTAACCACGTACTCTTTTTTTTTTGCTTTTTGGAGACAGGGTCTCGCTTTGTAGTTCAGACTGGCCCTGAGCTCACTGTGGTGCCCAGGCAAGCCGCCGCGAACTCAGCAATCCTCCCGTCTCTGCCTCCCGAGTGCTGGGATGACAGGCGTGAGCCACCACGCCCAGCATTATATGTGGTAACCGGGGATCGAACTCAGGTCCTTACAGCTTGCGAGGCAGGCGCCGGAACCACTGAGCCAACCCTCCGGCCCAGTAACCACATACTCTTAATCCCAGCATCACACACTACAGATTCAACCACCGCTGAAAGAGCCACCTATGGCCACATCAGGTTTTGGGGGACATTTAGACCCAAACCATAACACCAGGTAAAAAGAGAAATGCTACCCAGTGTGTGACGCTACTTCTGGAGGAAGTTTGCGGGGTGATGCCGTGTCCACATCAACTTTAATTTCTTAAACTGGCTTGGTGCCAAGAATCAGGAATCAGCCTCGGATGCCATTTCACTTTGCTCTTGGAAAACATCTGGGATAAGCCATCCAGGGGCTCATGGCCTATGACCAGAGGGCAGGAAGAGCTCTGGCCGTGGCCTTGACCCAGGGCTCCGGTCCTTCTGGTGGCCAGGGGGCGCTTGGGGCTTTTGTTCGGCCAGCTACCTACCCTGCCCTCTGACGCCGGAGGCCTTTCCCTGCTCATCCATTGTGACTGAGCATGGGGTGCCTGCCCCATTCCACTGTGCCAGACACTGGCCAACCCAAGTCAAGGGTAGTGACCATGGTGGTGTAGAGAATGAATGGTCACTTGGGGAATGATCACTTAGTTCAACTGCTGAGGCCCAGGGCGTCTCTCAACTGAGATCACCCAGCATTACGGAGAAGCCTGAAGCTAAGAGCTCTCACTTTTATTGAGAATATCAGTATAAGTGGAAAAAAAGCAGAAGAAATGCAGTTTGGGCCAGGAGCATCTCAGAGATAGGCAGTGTTTCTTGGGGAGAAGGGAAGGCCAAGCTCAGTAATCTGGGCTTCCTGCTCAATCATGGCTCCTCACAGAGCTGGTGAGCTTTTGATCCGCAGTTTAACCCTTCACTCCCAGCCAAGTCCCCCACAGCAGGCCCTGATACCCAGTCTCTGTAGCTCTGCTGGCGGCTGTGCCCCTTCCCTTAGGGTCACACCCTGCCATCCACGTGACCAGAAGGGTCTAGAGACCAGAGACCACGACAAGTGGGGATGGGGCTCAGGCTCTGGCCATAGGAACAAGACAGGGTGCTGATGGATGGGGCATCACAGTCAGCTCAAGGGCAAATGGTGTGTGCTGGTCCAGGCCGGAGGGGCGCAGGCTGGGGCGGGGGTGCGATGGGCATCAAGGAATGGTTTTGGGGAGGTCCAGGATGTCTCTGAGGTTGGCATCCTGGTTGTTTGGGGTGCTGAGCTCCAGAGTGAGACTCTGGGCCTGGGGCAGGATCCAATGTCTTCAAACACTCGTCAGGGAACTCAAGGTTCGAGCCTCAGAGCAGCTATAGGGGTGACCTTTGTATCCGGCCAGCTGAGCAAGGAAATGAAATCTTGTTCCCTGCAGAGAGAGGGGCACTGTGGGTTAAGGGGACACATGGGATACCTGGAGGCCACATCACCCCAGACTCTACTTACCCAGCAGCAGGGGGAGCTTCGCTTGTGATGGCCACAGTTCAGCCTCCAGCTTAGGAGCCCTGGGCTGTGTCTGGGCCGTGACCTCAATAGTCACTGTGTCCTTGCAGAAGGTAAAGTTTAACCTGTTTCCCTGGTAGAAGATGCCAGACACACACATTCTGGAGATTCCCACCAGGCACAGAGGGTCAAAGGTCACACCTCCGCAGGTGACCCTGTGGGGAGACCTGTGTGAGGAGGGGAGGACCGACTTCCACCCCCCCCCCACGTTCCTGTGCTCACCTGAAACCTGTACACCCGAACAGCACCGCCTGCAGGAAGCCTCCCATGCCTGTCAGGAAGTTCACGGCCCCGGTCCCGTCTGAATTTTCAGTCCATACCTGCAAGAGGGTGACTGTGACAGGCCTGGCACACTGGCCTCCTGCGGCTCCCTCGCCAGGGCCAAGAGGAACTACAGGCTGTGACCACGTGGGCTAGAACAGAGGCTGGGAGGTCGGCCGTGGGCCAACTGTGTGAGCCGGGCTGACCTTGAAGGGCTCAGTGACGTTGGCGACGCTCCGGACCAGAAGGCTTTGTGCCCGTGATGGGTCCTTCAGCTCCATCCAGCCCACAGCGAACATGCTCTGGGGTCAGAGTTCAGAGGACAGGGCCTAAGGCCCTCCACTGGGGGAGGGGAGAGGGCTGTGGGCCCGGGCCGCCCAGGCTCCTCACCCAGGTCATAGCAGGCCCCCGAGGGGACGTTGCAGCCTCATACACCTCCAGGTTTCTCCTGCGGACGCTGGGGCTCAGGGAGAAGGGGACCGGGTACCCCAGGAGCACGACGTCAGCCTGCTTCACCTCTTCTCCTGGGGAGGGGGCTACTGATGGGCGTGCTAGGCCGTATGCAGGGTCCCAGGTTGGGAGGGCAGGGCTGCCACTCACCGGGCTGGTACCCGTCGAACTCAGGATGGAAGTTCCGCTCGGAGTCAAAGGGCACCTTGATCTTAGCAGCCACCTGCAGCCACTGGTCAGGGATAGGCTGGCCCAGGTCCCGTGCCAGGGCAGCAGCAAAGTGCAGGCTGGGGAGCACACAGGCTCACTGCTGGAGGGCAAGGCCAGCTGTGTAGGCAGGGGCGGGGCCAGGGGTTTGAGTCTGACCTGTTCTGGACCAGGACGTTGGTGTACACAGAGTTGTCCACTCCGGCGTGATATTCATCGGGAGGCATAACTCCTGGGCACACGAGTCCACCGCAGCACATCGCCCAGCGTCAGCGTGGACAGCCTGGGAACGTCCACACCCTTCCTGCCCACCTGCCCACCCAGGCCCGTACCTCTCAGGTGGAACTTCTCCTCCCCGGGATTCCACTCTACTCGGCTGCACCAAAACTCAGCTACAGCACTGACCACATCCCAGCCACCAGCTTCCCGGAAAAAGTGCAGGTCCTGGGGAGCAGGACGCTGGAGTGACGCGAAGGCACGCAGGGCTGCTGTGCAGGCCCCGTGTCCGCCCGGCCCCCAACACCCCTTAGATGGCATTCCAGGACTGCCCCGAACAGGGGCTGGGCGATGCTCACCTGAGTGACGTGGTAGTACAGCTGGAAAGCTAGCACCACCGCCCCGTTGATGTGGACCTCCTGGGTGCCATAGATGTCCTCAGGGCAGACCTCCAAGCCGGAGCCTGCGCTCTCCCACGCAAACTTGGCTCCCTGCACGGGAGGGGCAAGCAGAGGGGGTGGGCCACGATCTCTAGCCTATCCCACAGAGCCTCATCCCTGGTGCAAGGTGAACTCAAGAGACCTGCGGGCCAGGTCACCTCTGCCTTGTTCTTGGGGTGTACCGGCCTGAGGGGATCCCCAGGGGTGCCCGGGTCCCTTACCTGGTAGTTCAGGGCCCGGGCATTCTCCAGGGCCCCGCCCAGTGTCCGGACCCGGTACTCCAGAAGAGCCCTGGCAGCCTCTGGGTGAAACATCACGATACTCGGGAACATCCAGAGATCCTGAGAGAATCCCCCATTCTGGAGCTCGATGGGCTTCCCATCCAACCCCAGTCATCACCCTAAATGCCCAGTGGCCACCAGGGCCTCCCTCTGTGCCTTCAGCTTCTCTGGCCCCCACGCCTTGCCCTCCATCCAATTCCACTCGGCAGCAAAGATCCGTGTTGCTCTTGTACTGAAGCCTTCACACCTTCCTTGGCCCTGAGGAAGGCCCACAATGCTCCCCAAGCTGCATGGGGCCCCCCTTCACCCATCGGGTGACCCCCTTCACTCTCTGCCTGGGCACCTGTTGGCCACTCTCATCTGCCAGACTCCTGCACATCCTTCTGTCAGCCACCGCGTCCTCCTCCAGGCAGCCTCCCTGGCTGTAAGGCCCCTGTGCTCCCCAACCACTGCCTGAGTCCTAGGGAAGGCAGAGGCCGAGCCCTCACTACTCATGTCGTAGCTGGCGCTGGGTGGGCAACGCATACCTGGTCCCAGAAGACGTGGCCCCAGTAGCACTCTCCTTGGCTTCCGTTGGAGAGGCCTCCAGGGCTGAGGCCATGCGAGATGTGTCCTGAGGTCCCAGGCTGGGGCAGAGCACTGAACAGGTAGTAAAGGGAGCCACGGAGAGCCTGGCGCAGAGCCAGGGGCCCCACCATGTCCAGGCTGCAGCTTGACCAGAACTGGGCCCAAGCCTGTTCATGGGTCACATACAGAGAGCCCCTGGCCTGCAAACGTAGGGCCTCAGTAAGGCAGGCCTGGGCCTCCTCCTGGCTGCCACCCACCACAGTCAGGAAGTCCCAGGCCCTGGTTTCTTCACCTTCACCAAGGGTCAGGGCAGGGGGCACCGGCGTCCACAGCATGTGTACCTCCTGTCGGGGGCCCCCTGGCTGCTCTGGGGTGAGCGTGAGGCCCCACAGATACCTGCAAAGGTGCAGCTGTGCCTCAGTGACGGCTCCCCGTGGGGCAGCCCCACCAGGACCCAGCACCGCTCACTTAAAGTCCTGGAAGTCAGGGCCCAGCTGCAGGTCAAGGTCTGGGCTTTCTGGGGAGAAGGCTGATCGCAGCAGTATCCTGATGGGCCTGTTCTCCACGGCCGTGCGTGCAATGCACACCCTGAAGGCCAGGACGTGGGGCAGCATGCGGTGGGCATAGATGCGCTGAGAGGCCTGGAAGCTGGGGCCCTCAAGGGTGTGCAGGAAGGAGCCTGGGGAGGGTTGGAGCCTGGTCAGCATAGGCAGAGGCAGCAGGGAGAGGGCCCCGAGGAAGGGTGCAAAGCTGTAGCGCCTGCCTGGTTGGGAACAGGTCCCTCAGACCTCTGGACACCTCCGCTTGCAGTGAGGTGGGAAGATCCTCCCAGCATCTCCGCAACAGCTTCAAAGCCCTGGGAGGCCCGTAAGAGAGGGAAGGGGACCCAGAGGCCATATCCCGGGAGGTCACCTCTCTTGGGCTCCTTTTCTTTCTCTCTTCCTCCCTTCTCCCCTCCCCCCTTTTTGAGACAGGGTCTTGCTTCGTAGTTCAGGCTGGCCCTGAGCTCACTCTGTAGCCCCGGCAAGCCTCCAACTCAGCAGTCCTCCTGCCTCTGCCTCCTGAGTGCTGGGATGACACGTGTGAGACACCACAGCCTACACTGTGGTATGTGGTTACTGGGGATGGAACTCAGGACCTTGCACTTGCCAGGCAGACGCCGGAACTGCTTGAATAAATCCCTGGCCCTTGGCTTCCTTCTCTTTGTGAGATCCCTGTGCAAAATGAGGATGTGCAGGCCAGGACTGCTGCCCGGTCCCTCTGCTTGGCCAGAGGCCAGGCCAGACGCAGGTACCTGTGTTGGTGTCCAGAGCAAACGTCTCGGTCGGCTGGGCTCCGGTGTCCGCGGGGGCCTCCAGTCGCACGTTGAGGGGGCTGGGCAGGACCGCCCGGTGTGTGTTGCCCCGGGCCCCGTTGTACACACCGCTCACATGCAGCGTGTCATGATACACACATGTGCCCACGTACGCGTTGGTTACTGTGGCCCAAAGCCGGGGGTCTCTGGGCAGAGAGTGGGCCACGAACACGTTGGGGTCCTGCTGGGCGACCTCCATAGGCGGTTTTGAACGGAAGGCTGGGCTGTGGCTGCTGGGTCCCCTCCTCAGACTGCGGCCTCCGAGTCTCCGCAGAGCCTGGCTGGGCCCGCAGATGGCTGGGGACTCAGCTTTCCAGCACGTCCCCTGCAGGCTCCGGGGCGAGGGCTGCGGGCTCTGGTTTCCAGCCAGATGAGGCTTCCAGGGTCTCAAGGGATCCTCCACACTTGTTCCGCGAGACCCTGTGAAAGAAGCCACCTAAGCCCGCGTCTCCCCAACTTCCCTGTACACCTGGAGCGCGCGCGGACCCCGCGCCACGGCCCGGGAGGCGAGAGCGGAGCACGAGGCGGCCGGGCCTCCCAGGCTCCCCGCAGCCCGGCCCGGTCGCCCCCTGGTGTCCGTCCATGCCGCCGGTTCGCGCAGCCCCAGCGCCGCGGGGCTCCGGCGCGCGTGGCCCGGGGCCGCAGGGGGTGGTCGCGGGGGGGGGGGCGCCGCACCGGCCTCTGAGGCTCTGTCGCCGGCCGCGCGCCTGTCGGACACGCCGGGCCCCAGCGCGCGAGGTCCGGTCTCCCCCGGACACGCCTGTCTGCAAAGCGAGGTTTAGGGTCCGGCGCGGATCTCGCCTTCGCCCTCTTCCTCTACCATGTCGCTTCCACCAGGAGAGACGCTGTCCGGGTTAGCGAGATCCCGGCCTCGGCTCGGGTACCCTCCGGCCGGCCCCGCCTCCGGCCCCACGGGGCCTCCACCCCCGCCCGCGTGGAGCTCCGGGCACGGTCCTGGGCCACCGGCCCAGCGGGACTCACGTCTAGAGCCGCGTCTGGGTTAGCGCCCCGCTCGGCGCTGGACGTCCTGGTGCCCCGGAAGCCGGCCTGCCTCGGTTCCGCCTCGCCTCTGCGACCTCTCCCCTTCCCTTTGCTGTGGAATGTGGGCGTGTGGAGCAATTCTCCAAACCGGCCGCCTTTGCTGGGGACCCGGGCTCCACCCACGTGGGCTGCGGCGTCTCACGTGTCAGCACCGTTATAGCAGCATGCCTTTCCGTATCACATACATACGTGTGACGTTTCATTCATCACATGTGTTTACTACATTAATATTTCTGTATCCGGGAGGCAAGAGGTTTGTAAGTTTGAGCCAGCGTTTTTGCAACATGGGCAAACTCTTATCGGATTAAAAAAAATTTTACTGTGGTGGCACCTGAGGAAATTTGTAAGTTTGAGCTACCTTAGGGACTTAGTGAGACTCTCTCTCAAAATTAAAAAAAAAACCAATGGGCTAGGGACTTCCTTCGGTGCAAAGGTCCTGCGTTCAACCCCAGTATCTACTGTATTATGTATTTATGTGTCACGTGTACAGTATCTGCTGTGTCTCATATGTGTACTTACTGTGCTGTTAACATGTTGCCTACATGTTTATTACCTGTCTTCTGCCTAGAATGCTGCCTTAAGAGGGCAGGGTTCTCTGTCTTGGGAGTGAACCTCTCCCCTGGGAAGGGGAGGGCCCCCCGAAGGATACTCTCCACCCAGTCTGGGGCCAGAAAAAGCCTGAGGAAGCTGGCAGCGAGGATGGAGGCTTCCCGCTGTCCTCTGCTTTCTGCAGCCTGGCCAGCCAATGAGCCTGCTCCCAGGGGTGCTCGTGGGCTGAGTCCTATTCTGTGCAGGTGGGTTGATGAGGGACAGTCAACATCTGCAGGAACGCTTGCGCGATGTAGCAGAGGCCACCTGAAAAGAATCCACTAGATAATTCATCACCAGAGTGCAAGGCCACCAAGGCCCACACCCAGAGGGTCACTGCTCTGCATCCGCCTGAGCCCTTCAAACGGGGAGGACTTCTTCCAGGCTCCGACCTCTCCGTGCTCCAGATCTCAGAGACACCCATGAATCCCTCAGGAGGACCAGCGTGGCTGTCCAGGGCTGGGTGGTGATGGCCACCTGGGGTTTGCTGTCCTCACAGCTCTCAGCTCCTGCACCGATGGCTCGCTCAGCTCCACAGAGGCCAGAGGACAGCCATGTGCACAGGACAGAGGGTTGGGTCACGGCCGTGAGGAGGCCTGGGGTACGGGTGCAGTTCTGGGGCCCATGGGGTGAAGGGCCGTGTTAAGCTGATGGCCTTGTCTGTGCCAGAGGGCCAAGGACAGACAACCAGTGCGGGATCTGCCAGGGATGAGCATCCCTTGCGGAAGTGAGATGGTGGTAGAACCACTGGCCCAGACTGTGGCTGGAATATGGGCATTATTTGATTAGCAAAGTGGCCCAAGGCTATCGGGGAGCCGTTCCTTTGGGCTGGCCCCCCAAATCTTGTTGGAGCCTGGTCTCTGAAGGGAACTTCTCATGAGGGCCTGTGGGAGCCCTAGGGACCTCCTGGGGTTGGCAGCTGGGTCTCAGCACCCCGCCTGCTGCCCCTGCTTTTACTTGAGGATCTGCAGGCTGCATCCTGGATGCTGCGGGACTGCACACAGGGAGGTCACCACGGACAAGGCAGGTGACAGCCACCGAGGTCCAGGCTGGCGCGGGTGGGACTCTGCCTGAGCAAGGCTGTCAGGCGCTGGGAGGCTTTCGGGGGGCTTGCTGGCACCACACCCTGGGGAAGAGCTGCCCACTCAGCCTCTCGGGCAGGGCCTCACCTGAGATCTGCACCCAGCACTGTGGTCAGGCCAGGGCCTCCCTCAGTCCACACAGAGCAGCTTCCCTGAGCCCTGGCAGGGGCGACTCTGTCAGGGCAGGGGCTGCCCTCAGGGGCACAGAGGGCTCAGCAGATCCTGTCAGGGAGTTTGCAGTGGGACGTCCTCCTGGTCAAGAAGTCACAGAGCTGATGTGTGAGATCGGGCTCATCAAACAAAACAAATGGAAACCAAACACAACCCAAAAAAGCAGCAGCTGGATCTGTGTGTGGGCCCTCTGGCCACCTCCCGTCCCCAAGTGCACAAACCGCCTGCTTTCTGGTGGCCTGATATTTATCCTGGAGAAGGTGTGGAGACTTTCTTTGGTCAGCAAATCCCCACGGTAAGGCAGTTGTGTTGTTCTGTCTCTTTTCTTTTCTTTTTGCTGGTCTAAGCAATGCTGAGTATCTTTGTGCATTTAGTTTACTAGTAGAATTGCTGGGCCAAATGTAATCATCTTTTGGACTCTTTGGGTTTATTTCTACCTCCTCCCCACACCTATCAAGCTAGTATGACATGTCACCATCACTGAACGGCTACTGCTTTCACTGTGCCTGTCAGTGTTAATTCCTACCACTTCTCTTTCTGCTCACTGAGGATGGCTAACAGCGATCCGAAAGCTATCGCACTCCAGGTGCTGCTCACTCTAGCTCCTGAGGGCTCATCCCTCTGAGGCTCACACTGGCCGGTCTCACACCAACCCTCTCCTCATTAGCAGCTAACGTGGAGACGCTGGCAGTCCTCAGGCTTCCTCGTCGGTCACCCTCCTGTCTGTGTAGAGGTCCTGCTCTCACTCCCACCAGGAAAGGCAGAGCCTGTGGTCACGCACGTCGGTTTGCTCAGGCCACACTGCAGGTCTGTCATGGCCTTGGAGAGTGGACACATCCGGGAGAGCTGGAGGTGTTTCATGGTGGCCTGAGACTGCTAGGAGAGAGAGGCAGTGAGCGTCACCATGCCCTTCCCACGTTTCCTCCTGTCTGTGCTCTGCGCTCTTGGAGTGGCCTCTGCCAGTCACGCCACGGCAAACCAGGATTTCTCCGTGCCTTTCTGACCAAGCAGGTCTGCAGAGCTCTAGGCGCAGGCAGGTCTGAGGCAGGTGCTGAGTGAAGCTAAGCTCAAAGAAACTAGCGCCATTTTTGCTCTGTCGGATTGAGGGTCTCGTGGAGGAAGCAGGCCTGCAGGATATTAACCAACGCGATACCAGGTCACCCGGGAAAGGCAGGGCGGGCTTTGAGGGCGGGTGGCCAAGGGAGTGCTGCCCATGGAGGGGACAGCGGGTGCGAGGCTCAGGACCCAGGGCAGGGTGCATTCCAGAACTCACTGAGAGACAGCGCGGCCGGCGCTACAGAAGGAAGGCAGCCGCCGCGCTAGAAGGTCTGCCTGGCTGTGGACGGCGAGGACACTTCGGGAAGACGGGCTGCAGGCGGCCGCCTCGCAGGGACAGCTGGAAGTAGCCCAGAGGCTCCTGTCAGCTGGGGCGCAGACTCCAGGGCTGGACCCGCACCCTTGCCCGAGGGGAGCAGCGTCACGCACGGCGCTGACTCACCCCTTCAGCCATTTCCCTGGGCTCCTCCTCACTGTACTGTTTTCCTCCTGCCCGGCCATCGCGCTGCAGCTGACCAGCCCGGACCTGTCCGTCTGGGCAGCACCGCAGGCAGTCGCTCCGAACATCACGTTCCGTGGCCTGGAGTGCGCGTCCTCCAGCGTCAGCTCGGGAGGGTGCTCAGGGCCTGGTACGCAGAACCTGTCCTGGTCTCACACGACCGTCGGAGCGGCCCCAGAGGGAAGTTGGGCTCCTGCTCCCGTCCCCCTCGTCCTCCTCCTCCTCCGGCTCCTCTGTGTCCCTCGGTCCTTTGGTCCCGTCTGTTCCCACTGGGGCCTCCCCGAGGTGGCCCTGCCCCTGTGCCCCGCGTTGGAGCATGCCGCCGAAGCGGCACTCAGCAGCCCGAAGAAGCGGCGCGTGGTAAGTGGGGGTGGCTGTGCCCCTCGGAGCTTGGGCACAGCAGTCTTCAGGCCTCCTGTGGAGACGCTGCAGTCCCCCGCGTTCTCCAGCAGATAGGACAGCGCAGCGAAGAACTCCTGGACGCTCTGGTCGGTGTACTGCTGGAGGGCTTCAGTCTCCAGCGCAGCCGCAGCTCCTTCTTGACGAGGAAGCTCTGGACGTCGGAGCCCTGGAGCTCCGGGCACTCGTCCCTTTTGGAGACCTGCGCC
>PVIC010027553.1:0-23776 GCA_004025085.1 Thryonomys swinderianus
TTGGCCCTGAGCTCACTATGGTGCCCAGGCAAGCCGCCGCGAACTCAGCAATCCTCCCGTCTCTGCCTCCCGAGAGCTGGGATTACAGGCGTGAGCCACCACGCCCAGCATTATATGTGGTAACCGGGGACCGAACTCAGGTCCTTACGCTTGCGAGGCAGGCGCCGGAACCACTGAGCTAACCCTCCGGCCCCCCACTTTTATTTTTATGATGGTAGCCAAACCAGCAAACTCCTCTGCATCTGCCTTGAGGGACGTTGAAACTCCTACCCTCTAGAGTGGCTGCTCAGCTGCATCCATTTGTTCAGAGCTTCTGATACAATTGTGACAGGTGGGCCAAGCACCGTGTTCACTGCTGTGCCAACCTTTGGGTAAAGTGTGGACATGCAGTCCTGATTAAATTGACCACCTGTTGTTGGCCCTGTGATTTTCATCTCATAATCACTCACATACATGATAAGGCTGTACCTCACAGAAAAAAATAGTCTTCACTGTTTCTAGCCAAGTCTTCTGCCCTTGAGCCACATCCACAGCCCCTTGTCTTTAACATGCTCACTCACTATGGGCTGTAGATGATGTATCTTGCTTCCAGTTAGCTCTTATTTGAATGTTCTCACTGGCCTAAACCACAGCTTCATGCATGACTGTCCCTTTAGGACTCCCTTTAGGGGTCTTACCCAGATTATTAGTAAAAAGACCGATAAAATTGATTAGATCCTTTGTGCCACCAGTGGATCAAGCTGGCAGGAACATGTTAATGTTGAAAGGGTAGGAACAGCACTTAATTCTTTGAAGATGCATCTGGGTTGGTCTCCCCAGACCCAGACCCCTCACCCTACCTTTGGACCATTTTAGGGGAGGGACCCTGTGATTATAGAGTGTTGTCAGAGCCAGGTCAAAAGATAGTAAGGGATGAGGGACTGTGCTGTGGAGAGGAGAGATCTGTCTTTCCAGAGTGAGTGCTGAAGGCAGGAAAGGAAGCAGCAGGGAATGTTATAGCTGGAAGAGTCACAGCCACTTAGAAGTACTGAGATTTTGTCCCATTGGCAGTAGGGAGCTACATTAAGGTATTGAATGGTGAGGGTCAGCCACTCCCAGGGAAATCACACACCTCCCTTCTGCCCCCGAAGGCTCAAGGACCATTTCATGTCCTCCCCTCACCCTCAAAAAAGGTCAGGTATTGGGCTGGCCTGGCCATGGTGACCCTGATCTTTTCCTGTCTGCAGAGAGATCTTGGTAGAAGAGAGTAACGTGCAGAGAGTGGACTCGCCAGTCACAGTGAGTACTATGCGCTCCGCAGAGCTTGGTTTAGTCTGTAGGCCCACAGACATTCCCCTCCCCCTTAGTAGCCCTTTGTTTCCACCTCTCAGTCCCGGAACCTCTGATATTCCCCCCTTCTACACTCTGAGGAATGGGAAGCTTGGTGTCACCAATTATCCCAGGGACCTTGAGGGTGGTAGGGAGGGGGTTTGGTCCCCTAGAGGTGGGATGGTGGGAGATGCCAGAGCAGGCTAACTTGAGGGGGGACAGACTTGAACCTGAGGCTTAGCGGCAAAGCCAGAACCATGAGGCTCTGAGAGCAGTTGGTGGTGGGAAGCTAGTTTCTGGGAACAGAGGGACTATCCCTTTGTCTCTAGTGGGTGCCAATCCACCTTCTGACTTCCCAGGTGTGTGGTGACATCCATGGACAATTCTATGACCTCAAGGAGCTGTTCAGAGTGAGTGGGAAGCACCTGGAGGTGGACATGACCTGGGGCTGGGAGACCCACTTGGTGGGTGTGAGGGGCAGGAGTGTCTCTTGGGTAGACTTTGTGAAAGCTAGGTCCCTGGTGGATAAGAGTGTGAGCAACTGCAGTGGGAGAGGGCGGTTCGGGACCAAGCGGAGCCTTCTCTCTCCTACAGGTGGGTGGTGATGTCCCTGAGACCAACTACCTCTTCATGGGGGACTTTGTAGACCGTGGTTTTTACAGCGTGGAAACCTTCCTCTTGCTGTTGGCATTGAAGGTGGGAACTCCTGGCTTTGGGAGCCTGCCCCTGACTGCTACAAGCCATGTGTGCTCCTCTGACCTGCCTTGGAGCTGTGCTCCAGAGACCCATGCCTTGGCCTAGAGACGGGAAACCAAGGCCAGCGGGCAATCTTGGTCAGAGGGTGCAGATAAGACTTGGCTGTACTCAGGAAGGGGCCGTTGTGGGGACTGCTGGATGTGGCATGATGGGTGGAGGGGCAGAGAGGGCCCTAAATGTCTTTGAAGACTTTGGCCTGTGTCTGGCAGGTGAAGGAGGAGTTGTTGGTTTTGTCTTCAAGAGTTGGGTGCTTCCTCTGGGAGCACCATTGGCCTGTGAGGAAGATGGCACAGCTTGATTCAGGCAGGAGGTAGTGAGTCTGGGCTGGCATAGCAATTACAAGGATAGAGTGAGACTGGCAGATGTGTGGGGGTTAGGAGGGAACAGATGAGACAGCTCAGACCCCAGCACTAGCTTGGTGACCCCCAGGTTCGCTATCCCGACCGTATCACCCTGATCCGGGGCAACCACGAAAGTCGCCAGATCACACAAGTCTATGGCTTCTATGACGAATGCCTGCGCAAGTATGGCTCGGTGACCGTGTGGCGCTACTGCACTGAGATCTTTGACTACCTCAGCCTCTCGGCCATCATTGATGGCAAGGTAGGGTAGCCATGAGACTTCTCAGGGGAGCGATGGGAGAAGCTCTGGGCCTCTGCCTCCCTTCTGGCTGGCCTTGCCCCCTCCCTTCTAGATCTTCTGTGTGCACGGGGGCCTCTCCCCCTCCATCCAGACTCTGGATCAGATCCGGACAATCGACCGAAAGCAAGAGGTGCCTCATGATGGGCCCATGTGTGACCTCCTCTGGTCTGACCCTGAAGGTAAAGGCAGGGAAGGGCTGGCTCAGGGTGGATGAGAGTGGGTGCCTTGAGGGGAGTAGGGGACAGCAGGGCAGAACAGGCCCACACTGGCCAGCTGAGAGCTTGGGAGCACAGGTGGGAGTGTGTGGACATGGCTTACTGGGATGCTTGGGACAGAGCTGCAGGCTCAGAGCTTTAGACCCCAGTAGTTCTTCAAAGGCCCAGTGTCCAGAAGGATGGCTCCAGGGTTATTCCACAGGAGCCCCTGTGGTATGGAGTGGAGTGTAGCCTGAAGGCTAGGTCTCAAGGCTATAGCCTGACTAGCCTCCCTCCTCACAGTCACTCCTGGAGTGCTCTGTTAGGCTGTAGGGCAGGGTGACAGACCTATGGCACATGTTATTTTTCTTTTATGATGAAAGATTTAAATGTATGAATTCTTTTTCTAAACTAAAACCTAGTCTTTAGGCTTAATTCATGTTGGCACTTAGCGATAAGAAGTGGGTTTTAGGGCCGGAGGGTTAGCTCAGTGGTTCCAGCGCCTGCCTCATAAGCACAAGGTCCTGAGTTTGATCCCTGGTAACCACATATAATGCTGGGCGTGGAGACATGCCCACCAAGAATCAACACCGCATACCACAATGCCGGATGTGGTGGCTCACGCCTGTAATCCCAGCACTCGGGAGGCAGAAACAGGAGGATTGCTGAGTTTGCGGCGGCTTGCCTGGGCACCATAGTGAGCTCAGGGCCAGCCTGAACTACAAAGCGAGACCCTGTCTCCAAAAAAAAAAAAAAAGAAGTGGGTTTTAGGTGGCAGCTTGAGCTCTCATCAGTGAAAGGTTCACTGTCACTGACATGGGGTGACCTGATACCCCTCTTGGCAGGACAGCCCTCTCCCCTCCGCACCTGGTCTGCTGGCGTGTAGCATGGGCTGTCCTCATCCTGTGGCCAGAGCCTCCTGAGACGAATTTCAGCCCTGTGCTCTTGCCCACAGGCTCTGGTATTTGGGCCTGGGGAACAGAATAGTCCTCTTTAAGGGGTAGTGGGCACCCAGAGAAGCCTAGAGACCCTGCTCTCCTTTTCTTGCTTTGTCTCTCTCAGACACAACAGGCTGGGGTGTTAGCCCCCGTGGGGCTGGCTACCTGTTTGGCAGTGATGTGGTGGCCCAGTTCAATGCTGCCAACGACATTGACATGATCTGCCGTGCTCACCAATTGGTGATGGAAGGCTATAAGTGGCACTTCAACGAGACTGTGCTTACTGTGTGGTCAGCACCGAACTACTGCTACCGGTGAGCTGACAGGGACAGGACATGGGCCTGGGGATCTAGACTGGTATGTCCCTAACTGCTGCCCTCCTCCAGCTGCGGGAATGTGGCTGCCATCTTGGAGCTGGATGAACATCTCCAGAAAGACTTCATCATTTTTGAGGCTGCTCCTCAGGAGACACGGGGCATCCCCTCTAAGAAGCCTGTGGCCGATTACTTCCTGTGATCCCTCAGCCCCTGGCCCTCCAACCTTGCTGGCCCTTGGACCACTGTGACTGCCCTCAGCCCAGTCAGACGTGGGCATGGAGGGGCCGCCCCAGCTCAGCTTTCCTCACAGGGTGTTTCCAGGGTGAGGGCTTCTCTGGAGAGGGCGGAGCCTTTGTTCCATGTTGCCTCCGCTCCTTTTTCCCCATGAAGTTTCTGGTAAATTTTTGTTTTCTTCTTCCTTTTTTTCTTTTTTGTTTTTAGATAAAAGTTTTGAGGAAAAAAAACTTCTAATAAAAGAAGCAAAATGGTCTTCAGGCTCATGTCAGACTTGTTTGGGGATGGGCAGAGGCACCGGCCTGGGATCCTGGTGGGAGACCAGAACCTGAACTGCCCAACCCTTCAAGGAAGGCGAGGGCCAAGTGTGGCCCACTCTCACAGGCCACCTTGAGACTGGGTAGAAGGTGAGTGCCCAAGGCAGCCCTGGTTCTCAAAACACCTAGTGTTCTCAGATCTCTACTGTTCCCGGAGAGGAAGCTAGCTTGGAACAGGTTGAAGGTTGGTGGATGTGCCCAAGGCCAGGCAGCCAGAACTGGCAGTTCAGATCCCATTGTGCTCACCCCGCCCACCCCAGGGTCAACATTGTGAGTCCAGCATTTCCCAAGCACTGCTGTCTTCTGAGTTTTATTAATGAAAATGCTGTGATCCTGAGAACAGACTGGTGTGGCATGCACTAGTGGTGTGGGGTGGGGGTGGGGGTGGGGGGGATGGGGATCAGGGATGCCCAGGAGGTGCTGCTGACCATAGCCCCATTTGGCCAGGCAGAGCCTCTCTCCCTTCACACTGAGGTGAGAGCCGGGAAGGGGAAGCTGGCCCCAGCTGGACTCCCAGCAGCCTTGCCTGAGCTTTGAAGCCAGAGGAGGGTGGGAGTGAAATCAAGGTGTGAAGTGGGGGGAGGCAGGCCTGCGGCAGCCATTTGGCATGGGAGACGGAGCCATGGAATAAGGGGGGCTACAGGACTGGGGCAGGGGAACAGGAGGTCTGATTGGGAGGTGGAGGTACAGAGGCCCTGTGACTGCTTAGTACATAGGCTTGGAGCCCACATCCAGGTAACCCGCAGGCCCTGGATACGGCAGGGGGAAGGGGCCCCCCTGCAGGAAGTGTGGGGCAAGGGGTGCACCATGTCGGGCTGCTGGGTCTCCTGAGCTTCCTGCTCCAGGCGGTAGCTCCAGGAACGCAGCTGTGTAGGGAGCTGGCCGCCCAGCATCTGGAGCCTCTGGGAAACTGGGGTTCCTGAAGTAGAGGCATATGTTTCAAGACAGGACCCTGACCCCCTTGGGACAGCCCAGCCTTGTGCCCTTGGCTCCTCACCTGCTTGGTAGGTGACCTGGGGCCCCATGGAAAGCTGCAGGGTGCAGGAGGTAGGCCTCAGCACTGGGGCCACTGCAAGGAGGAGCTGCGACAGGGGCAGTTTCCTGGGGAGCTGGGCCCTGCTCTGGATCTGACCCACCAATGTCCCCTCCCAGGGTGGAGTCACAGGGACCCCCTGGTGTGTCTGAGGAGACAGATGCCATGGGTTGGGCTGAGGAGGGTCAGGGTCTCAGGCCTGACCCCCCTCCCCGTCAGGCAGTGCTTACCTCCAGTCCCATAGGCCTCTGTGGCAACTGGCTCTGAGCTCCGAAGTTTCCTTCTCACGCGGGCATCTCGCTCCCTGGGGAACAGCAGTGGTGATGGTGATGGTACTAACAGTTTATACCAGGTGCCAGGCATTTCATCCTCCTAGGGGCCCTCTCAGGTAAGTGGCATTACTGTACCCATTTACAGATGAAGGTGCCAAAGGCCAGAGCATTAAACCATTAGAAAGTAGCAGTCTGGGGTTTATCCCTACTTGGACTCTGTGCTTTCCTACCTAATCTTGGTAGCTGCTGAACCCTTCTCAAGCCTGAAAGGCACCTTTCAGCCTCTCTGAAAGCATCTCCTCTACTGCACTTGACTTCCTCTCTTGTCTCATCCTTAGGAGAGACAGCCTAGCCTCCCAGCAGCACCATGTACTTCCTTGAGGCTTAACCACAGCCCACTTTCACGCTGGTCCTGACAGGCAGGGTCAGTCTCAAGGGGCCCAAGTCTTCACTGGGCCTCTGCTGCCCAGTACCCTCGGCTTCCTGTCACCTCTCTGACTTACCCTGAAGAGCTGTGCCTCGGGGCCCTTGCTGGAGCATTTCCACTCACTGCTGTGATCTGCCGACTACAAGACTCCCTTCTCAAATATCCTCAGGGAGCCCTTTTTTGGTCCTTAGCTAATATTGCACCTAGGCCTTCTATCCTTCCATTTCTCCTGGCTTTGAAACTTGTCCCTAAATGTTATTTCTCATGTATTTGTTCCTCTGCCCAGTTCTGTGAGGACATGTTTTCCAACATATCTTCTATGCCTGGACTGGTACCTGCTGCACAGCAGGACTGAGTAGTAAATAAGCACTTGTTGAACTAATGAGTAGATAAGCACCTTCCCTGATGGTCATGTTCCTGGTACCCTGCACAGGGGCCAACCGGTAACCATTTGTTGGATGAATGAGTGCACGAACGAAAGATGCCCACCTCTTGCAATTTCTGCCATTTTCCCGGAAGCCCTTAGCAAAGGGATTAGCTGCAATCTTCAGTTGTGTGATCTGAGGGGCGTACAACCAGGTAAGAGTGACTGTGGCCTGGGCAGGGCACTGCCACCCGCTCCCGAGCAGTCACTCACCCGGGAGTTCTGGTAGGCTGTCACGGAGATGAACGTTGTCTCGGGGAAGCGGAAGGAGGCCACGCCCCCCCAGTGCTGGCTGCAAAGCTGGGTGGCCCTCACCAGGTGTATGCGGGGCTGGTACTTGTGCATGGAGTGCAAGATCAGCTGGCAGAGAAGCAGCAGGGGTGATGCTCCGCCCCAGGTCCCGCCTCAGACCAGCCAGCCCCACCCCGGCCTCCCTGCGTTCCCGGCATGGGCTCACATGGCCATGGGGGTCCAGCGTGCTGTTGGTGAGCTTGACACGGTGGAAGGACACAGGCTGGCGCATCCAGTGGGCACCAGTGGCCGGAGAGTCAGGGTGAATGTAGACACGGTCAGGTAGACGGGGTTCCGCCTTGCCACTGGGCTCCCAGCGCCTGCCCTGCCACCGGTAACGAGCCCCATCCACCGGCACCACGTCCAGAAGAAACAGGTAGCGGGCCTCCGGATCCAGCCCAGCGACTGACACTCGGCAAGCAGGGAACATGCGTCTGCACAGGGAGGGAGGGCAGGAGAGGCCTGGCGCTACACTGGCTGGGGAGGCCCAGCACCATGGGGGCTGCAATGGCTCTGCCAGAGAAGCACCAGGAAGGTGGAATTACAACCCAGAGGCAGAAGCTTAGGGCTGGAGGACTGCAGATGGAAAGCAGCAGGCGGGGTGGGTTCTGACTGGGGTCACTGCAGGAGAGGAGCAGAGCCCAGGGTCCTGACCCCTAGCTCCTCCAACTTTGCAGAAGCAGGGGGCACTGACTTTCTTTGCGGAGGTCTCGAGTTTCTTGTGCCCTATCCTGGCTTTACTTGATCTCTGCAGCTGTTGAACAAACTTGCTCTAGAAAAAAATAGGCCCTGAGCTGAGATGCCTGTTATCCATTATTGAGAGAGGCTGAAGCAGGAGGATCACAAGTGTTAAGTCCCACCTGGGCTATTTAGCAAGACCCTATAATAAAAATACAATGTCTATGGCTAGGGGTGTAGTTCAGTGGTAGAACATCCATGGGTTCAGTCCCCATCACTAGCTCCCCCGCCCTTTGCCTTCAATGGGGCAGACAACTTACTATGCAGAACCTGACTCTGGCCCCAAAGTCCTTGCTACAGGCCACACGCTAACCATTGCCTGGCCCTAAGCTGAACCTGGACCTGGTCATAAACTTATTCCTGTTCAAGTCACACACTGGCTCCTTCTCCTGGCCAGATTTCCCTGAGGCTGGTCACTGCCTAGACCTTGACCTGTCAGCCTGAACCCAGGTTCCAACCAGATAGACCCCTGATCTAGGCCATTCACTAACCTATAACCCAGTGAGACTTCCTGACCCTGCTGTCCACTGACCTGTGACCCTTGATAGCTGGCCCCTAAACCCAGTTAGACTCCACAGACTAACCCCTAACCCTTGACCCTTGCCACAGAATGACTCCTGATTGCATCCAGAGTCACTGGTTTCCCAGGCAATAGCATCCAAACTGGCAGAGCTCTAGTCCCAGAGAAACCGGAACTACACCTTTCCTGAGACTGGCACCAGTGATGGCTCTTCCAGCCCTCACCTGCCAGCCTTGGTGATTATCATCTCTGTCCCCACGGCGCTGAACTCCTTCCACAACTCCTGGTTGTCCAGGCTCAGGCTGACCCCAGGGAGCGAGTGGAGGGCCTCTGCAGCTGGCAGGGCTGGCTCAGTGCCCAAGGTGGGCAGAAGGGGCAGAGGTGCGGGTGCAGCCAACGTGCGCGGTGCAGCTTCAACCCCAGAGAGGTAGCAGTCCAGTTTGGGGGGATCTAGATCTGGAGGTGTGCAAAGAATGAGAAGACAGACCAGGGGCACACTCCCACCCCCCGGCCAGGAGCTGGTCCCACAGCTCACCCGGGTAGCGGTAGCCCTCTGCCAGGGCAGTAGGGAAGCTGGAGTCGGCTCCAGACTGGGGGGGCCCCAGACGGTAGCTGGTCCCCAGGGAGGGGTACAGCTCTCGAGGATGGTACATGTTGTGGTCTCGCTGGCCTCTCAGGTCACACTGCCTGGAGTTCCCAAGTGCTGAGAGATGCCTCTTTATAGCTCACAGCTCAGCCCCTTGCAGACCGGGGATCACAGCCCCTCCCCTCATTGGGGCCCTGGAGGTGGACTAGAGTGAAGACCCCTGGGGCCTCGAAAGGATCCAAGAGGGCCCCGGATCCCTGGGTACCCGCCCCCTCCTTGGGCTACTCCATTAGCCCCGACCCCCTGCCCCTCATTACATAATTAACTCCTCGGCCTGATTGATCCCCAGGGCTCGACAGAGACAGAGACGCAGTTTGGCGCTTCCGGCCAGCTGGTCCCCGTTCCCACGGGGGGGGGGCACTAGAGATAAGCTCCAGGGTGGGCCTGGACCCTGGGACTGAGGTTGGGGTTCTGGGGTTGATTCTAGCGTTCCGGACTTCCCAGTAGGTCTTCACTTGGAGAACTGGTCTTGATGGAAAGATTCATAACTGGAGGAAGTGCTGGGTTGGAAGATCAGTAAACTCAGAACCACGAGGTGTGAGGTGTTCACAGCAGACTGAATCTTGGTGTGCTCCGTCCTTCTCATTCTGAAAAAACCTGCATCCTCTACCAGGTCTCAAAAGTTGCTGGGGCGCCCAACACAACCGCTGTAGAGGTCTGCAGAGTTCTCCAG
Source organism: Thryonomys swinderianus (assembly GCA_004025085.1). Taxonomy (NCBI): domain Eukaryota; kingdom Metazoa; phylum Chordata; class Mammalia; order Rodentia; family Thryonomyidae; genus Thryonomys; species Thryonomys swinderianus. Next base: position 9,731 of record PVIC010027553.1, read on the forward strand.
GGCTGGTGCCGGGAATAATCAGAACTACACTTCCCAGCATCACTCGCGCCTATGCACGCCAGATAGACCACCCGTTCGTGCAAAGGCCGCTGGGAGTTGTAGTCAACAGATCTGAGTCGGCTTTCCAAAGAAGCCGGGAGCCTTCCTATTGAGCTGCTCCTAGGTGGCTGCCAACCACCGAAGCCAGAAAGATGTAGACCAGCTGAGGTCGAGGTCTAGGGGCCAGGGTGGGGGTCCTCGATTTCCACAGGCGATAGAGACCTGGATGGCAGTGCCTAGCCTGTGTCCCCGCGGAAGCTGAGAACAGAACAGGTGTATAGATAAGGGGCAGGAGTCTGCACCGGGAGTTCCCTCTCCCGTATTCCACGCGGGCCTGGGGCTGTCTGCACTCCATTGTTTTATTATATACAAACGCTACAGAACAAGGGGAACAGACACACGTGGGGTGAAAGGGGTCCAGTGGGAGGAGAGTTCACAGGGCAGAGGGTGTACTGGGGCAGAGAAAGCAGCACACAGGCCATATCTTTGGGGCAGGCGGGGTGGGAGAGGGTTAAAAATGAGATCCAAGCCAGCCAGATCGCAGGGAGGTGTGGGGGTGTCACCCTTCTGATCTCCCCCCAAGGTCACAGTGCATGCAATAAAATATATGTACAGGTGCCGGATCCTTCCTCTGCGGGGGCCCTGAAGAGCTCAGAGCTCCATTCAGGAGGAGGGAACACAGTGGCGCCCCCCCGGCGGCCAGGCCAGGCCGGAGCCACATGGGCCCGGCGCAGAGGTCAGTCCCAGCCGTTGTCTTTAATCATGTGGTTGAGTTCAATGATGTACTTCCCCTCTTTGTACTTCTGGCTGCTTTCAAAAGCCTGTTCCTGAAAGCAGGGGAGGGTCTGTCATCCCTCGGCAAGAGCTTTACCTCAAAGGCCTAAGGCATGGGGAGAGAACGTAACTGGCCTCATTTTATATATGAGGAAACGGTGGTCCAGTAAAACCAAACTGCCTAACCACAGACACAGAGCTGGTAAATAGCAGAGCTGTACTTCTCACTAACCGGGAGTGGAAAGAACAGTGGATCACCGTTTGTTTTGTTTTAATGAGACAGGGTTTCACATTGTGGCCCATGCTGAGCTCAAACTCATAGTGATCCTTCTGCCTCAGCCTCCCCATGCACTACTACATCCAGCTCATTCATGCTTTTTAAACATTAATGACAGCTCCCAACAGAGAGAATATGGAAATGCCTAAGAGATTTCAGTCCAGGGATTGCACATTCAGTGGCCTAAGGGCCATTTCAGCCTTTAGCTGCTTTTGGTTAGACAGCAGAGAGCTTAATAAAAATAACTTTAGGGACTGAAGATGTTGCTTATCAGGAGAGCACTTGCCTAAAACGCACAAGACCCTGGGTTCAACTTCAGCATCACAAAACAAAAATAAAAACAAGACTTAAAATACTACAGCAGGGACACACAGGCTCATTCCGGTTTGCCTTGGTTTGTTCTCCCCCCTCCCTAATCTATGTCACCACTTCTACAAATCCACAGTATCTGCTTAGCTTTGCAGGTACTTGGGTTCTTAACTTCTTGAGGCCGCCTCTTTATTTCAGTGGTTCAGAGAAGTCATACTACCTATGCAGAAACCTATAGCAGATCGGTGGTGGGGCCAAAAGTGAACTCAGGTTGGGCTGTTTGCCTCTGGCATCCACCTCCTGAAGCGAGGCACTCAAAACAACAATAGCCAGTCCTGCCCTTGCAGCGAGTCCCAGGAACAGCACTGGTACATCTACACTGGTCTCAGCAACAGTTCTGGAAGCCAGGAGCTGGCTCTATCCTCCAATGTCAGACCAAGTAATGAAATCAGATCCTAGACAGTAGCAGTAGCAATAAGGGAAACAGAAAGGAGGCCTGGGGGACCCCAGTCCCATTTTGCTGTGGGCTCTCGGGGAACCTCTCTGATCCTTGAATGACAAGCTGGTGGCCAATAGCTGCAGTCAAGCCAACTAAGATTCTGGTCCCTATTCTGTTACCCACTGTGTGATTTTGTCTATTTACCTAACATCACTGGGCTTCTCTGTCTTCTTCTGCAAAACAGATGTAGTAGAGTTTATCTATAGGACTCTTGCAAGGATTGAATGAGAATATATGCCAAGCATATAACTGTACAGAACGTTAAGTATTCACTGAATGGTGACTCTGCATATATCTTCATCCCTAAAACAGGGATCCTGATGCCTGAGGGAAGGGATGGGGTTAAGAGAAGAATTCTAAAAGCCTTTGCAGGATTTGAGAGAACAGAACATGGTCAGGGGGTGAAGACAGCGTGACTTGTCTGTGCTGGGCCAATGAAGTCTGAGGGGTTACTGGGTAACCGAGGTGAAGTCAGGTCAAAGGTGAGCATGGGGTCAGAGAAGGCTGACTCACATATTTCCAGCCCAAAGTGGTCTTGCAGTTCTCGCAGTGGATGTCCGCGACAGCATGAAGGCCAGTCAGCAGCACCCGCTCCTCAGCTGGCCCGCAGCCGACGTTCACCCTGCAGGCACACAGTGCAGTCCCATTGGGGGTCCTGCCATCACTGACCCCCCCCCCCCGCAAGCTTGTGTCTGTCCTTTGCATCCAGAAGAGGGGTGAACACAGCTTCCAGCCTGAGCCAGGGGATTCTGGGAATCTCAGTGTGATGAAAGAACAGGAGAGGGCCAGGAAAGAAAGGGAGACCAAATACTTACACAGAGTTGAAGAGGTAGGCACGCCCCTGACTGCCCTGGAAAGACTGAAAAGGAGGGAAGCCCGCCCAGAGGGCAGCGCGGTCGGGCTCTGGCGTAGAGCTGGGAGGCAGCCCCTCTGGCCTCCCACTTCCAGCCTAAACCTGGCCTGGTTACCTTGGAGATGAGGTCGTCGTGGTTGGCCAGGTGAGCACGGCAGTGGGCACAGCTGTACCTCCGGTGACAGTCATCCAAGTAGGCCTGAAACGTCTTGGGCTTTGAAATCCGCACCATGGCGGGGGCCTGGGGCAGTGGCCCCACACGGGAAGCGGCCCACGGGGTGCAGAGGGAGCCCAGTGCCTGCCAGGAGGGAGCAGGTGGCTGTGAGGACCTGGGCCACACACACGCAGGCACGCCTGGCACCACGAGGGCTCTGGCACCCTTGACTGTTCGCTCCCTCCCCAGAGCCAGCAGCTTCACTAGGGACCAGTCCCAGTTCTGACTCAGGGATGAGGCTGCCGGTTGCATCAGCGGGGAAACTGAGGCTAGCAGGAGCTCAAGGTGAGTCACCCACCTGCTTCCGGCCTCAGCCCTGCTGACCTGGCATCTGAAGCTGGAAGATGGAGCTTCAGTGTGTATGGGGTGTCAGTTCCCAGTTTGGAGGAGCATGTGGATTCAGGAACTGGGTGCTCTTCAGCGCCTCATCGGGACTAGGGGAGGCTACTTCGAGGTACAGGGAGTTCACCGGGGGAGAGGGTCCCTGCTCTATAGGAGGCAAGAGGCCTCTCTGAAGGTGAGGGGTCGTCAGGGAAGGGAGGGTCTCTTACCTGGGGGTGCTAGAGCCTCTTACCTGCATCTCGAAGCCTTACCTGAGACCCCGGGCTCACCAGGGGCGCGGGGTGGGGGCGGGCGCCGGGGGAAAGGGGCAGTCTTGCTGGTAGGGCGGGGGCGAGAGCCTCACCTCGCCTGAGCGCACGGGGGCCTGGTCCGCAGGTGGCCTGGTCGGGAGTGGGGGGCGCTGCTGGTGGGCGCCGTCCCCCCTCCCCTGACCGGGTTCGCACCGCCTCGACTTGTTTACACCGAGACCAGCTGCGCCGCGGCTGCGGCGGGAGGGGGAGGGGGCCGGCCTCCTGTCCCGGCGGCCGCCGTGGCCAATCGGCGTGCGGCATGCAAATGAAGGGGCGCGTCACAAGGCGGCCGTCGTCGAGCCGGGCTGCCCATCCCCCCCCGTGGTCCGCGCCTGCCGGTCCGGAAATGCGGCTACGGCTTCGACCCAACCAGCAGCTGGGGCACACGGCCTCCTGGTCTCGGTGCTGCTGTGCGTGGGGGATAGGTCCCGAGGGTCCAGACCTGACGTGGGTTGAGGAGGAGGCTGGTGTCGGGACACACACCCTCGAGAGCGAAAGTCGTAATTAGCCTTTCCCTGTCGCCTCTTAAGTCCTGCAGCAGTCCTGCGAGGCAACTTCTCCCGTTAGTTCCGTTTTAGCCGGAAGGCCGGAGGGGTCTAGCACCTCCCCTGCGATGATCCGGCTGTCCAGGAATTGGCCCTGTTCCACGGACTTTGTTATGGCATCAGGAACAGTTAGCTGGCCTCTCGGCAGAGGCGAGGGGAAGGTGCCCGCCGCTGTTAGGCACCCAGGAACTGCACCCTTGGAAGAAGGCAGGTTCTGCTGAGCATCACCTCCTCTAGGGAGCGCCCTCCGATGCCCCTACCCTCCAAATGGGTTTGGTCTAGGGTGAAAATGTCCGTTTCAACACGTGTCTGATTTACTGCAGAGGTCCAAGCACCTGGCATAGCAGGAGTAGGCACTCAGTAAAAACCTGGGGCAGCAATATTCCCTAGGGAAGGTTTCAGGACTGGAGACATGGTGGGGGGGGTGAGTTAGTGTGGCGGGGGTACAGGCCGTGAGATCACACCCACCCTCTGCAATCTGCTGAGGCGACCCTGGGACATTACGTTTCTTGCACTGTGAGCTCTGGAGAGTGGAACAAGCATTCATGGCTCTTGAGGTCGGGCCCAGCACACCTGGGTTGGCTCACAAGGGACATTCCTGAGGACCAGAGGCCAAGCTGGCACAGGGTGTGGTGGACTTGGGTCTGGAATGTGGTGGAACAGGTGGGCCCAGGCAGCCTGGGCTCTGACGCCAGGCTGGCCTCCTTTGCCCAAGCTGCCATCTTTAGTCCTCCAGGATCCACCCTCAACCCATGCTTCCAAGTACAACTCTGACTGAAAATAAAATATTTATTTTTCAGGAAGGAAAACAGAGAAGGCCTTAGATTTAGGAGGCCTGGCCTGCTAGTCCATGGGTGTCCAGGTACTGCCTCAGGGCTGTGGGGTAATCCGTCATGACGCCAGTGGCCCCCAGGCTGAAGGCCACTTCAAAATCTGACTCTTCATTAAGGCACCAAAATATCACCTGAGCAGGGAGAGCAGAACTTGTTAGTTTCCAAATCACTTTACCAGGAGCTCCCTTATACCTGGAAGCTGGGCGCTCACTCTTCCTCCTATGTGGAGACCTCCCAGGAGCAATACACTGGAACCTATTATTAACCTTTCAGGAATCTGCAAACTGGTTATTTCACAGTCATTATTAAAAAAATAAATTAAGTTGGGCATGGCAGCTCACGCCTATACTGCCAGCACCCAGTGGAGCTGAGGTAGAAAAGCGTTACAAGCTAGAGTTCAGCCTGGGCAACTGAGTGACCAACCCTGTTGCAAAAGAAAAAAGGGCGGGGGAAGCAGCTTGGTGCAAAGGTCCTGGGCTCAACCTAACCCCCAGACCAGTATATTAAAGCTTAATAAGAAATTGTATTAAAAAGGAAAATACAGGGGCCGGAGGGTTAGCTCAGTGGTTCTAGCGCCTGCCTCGCAAACGCAAGGACCTGAGTTCGATCCCCAGTAACCACATATAATGCTGGGTGTGGAGACACACCCACCAACCATCACAACCTCATACCACAATGCCGGACGTGGTGGCTCACGCCTGTAAACCCAGCACTCGGGAGGCAGAGACAGGAGGATTGCTGAGTTCGTGGCGGCTTGCCTGGGCACCATAGTGAGCTCAGGGCCAGCCTGAACTACAACGCGAGACCCTGTCTCAAAAAGCAAAAAAAAAAAAAAGGAAAATACTCAAAAACTTACACTTCCTGATCCTTTTTACTACCTTAACTCTTTCCTACATTCTTCAGGTGTGTCTGCTTCAGTTCCATGGGGATACTGGATAATACTGTGCTACCATATGTCTTTCCAGTTCTACATTTAGAGACTCACACTGGAGGCCTGAAATTGCCTGAGGTGAGAGTAGAGAACCAGGATAAGTAGTGCTCAAATCGAAGCTTAAAGTTTTCCTCTGCGCATGGACTCTGCCCAGTGCTGCCCTGCTGGGTCTGGGCTGCCTGCCTGCCTGCCTATCAGCACAGAGGAAGGTGGGATGATCATTCATCCTAGGCAAGTCACCATGCACGCACACATGCACATACGCACGCACACACACCCATGCGAGATCCACCAGGTGAATGGCCTGTCATCCCCCTAGTGGCCAAGGCCTGGGCCCTCTCTACCCCCACCACCACTCCTTATGCCACCCAGCTCCCACATGGACTCGCCCTACTCAGCATGCCTCATGGGATCAGCTCTTCCTCCTCCATGGGCTGAAGTCTGTTCTCTTTTGAGGTCAGTGGGCCTGCCTGCCTCAGCCTCAGCTGCCTCCTCCAGGTTTTGGCCTGGGGCCCCAGCCAGTGTCTCTCCACCCTCCCCGTGCTTCCCAGGGCAGCTCCCATCTCATTTCCTCCAGGACCCCATGCCACATAAGCAAGCCATGGCCAGCTTCACTTCTTCCTCTCCCTTGGTGGTGAAGACATCATAGTGCTTGAATTTTATCTGCATTTGCTCATTAAATGACCTGGTTATAGCCACTGCTCTCCTGCTGAGACAGGAGGGGGTCTTGGGGCTGGTGCCCCTGCCCAGGAGCCAGGCCAGGGCCTCAGTGTGTTCACATCTTCAGAGTGGCTAACATTTACCAAACCCTCATGGAGCACCAGCTACACCTCCAGAGCAGCTGTGTGTGGAGTCTTCCCAAGTCCATAGGTGAAGTGAGCCGACCAGCCCAGGAAACCACAAGCCTGCAGCAGACTGGGTCTGCGCCAGAGAGGTGATCAGGCCCTCACCTGCACCCCTCGCTCCTCCAAGTGTCGGATCAGACTTTTCCTCATGATGGCCCTGGGATGTGGGGAGGAGGTGAAAATGAGCCTGGGCAAAGAAGAGCAGCAACAGGTCCCTATAGGGCACCCACCAGCCTTTTGCCCACCTCACCATTTTGTAACCACAGCTGCCAGCCAGTTCAGTCCAGAGCAGGAAAATGGGAAGTAGGTCCTGTGGAGGAAGATGGTGGGGATCAGCCCTGCGGTGTCCTCCATCCAAGCAGAGAACTCACTCACCCTTCAGGGTGCCTGATACCCTGGAATCCATGTGTGAGGATAGGCCATCTCCTTGCCACCTTACTGCCAAGGAAGCAGTCTGAGAACTAAGGGGATTTGCTGTTGTTTAGGAGCAAGTCAGTGGTAGGCCTGGGCGGGACTGAGGCCCAGCTGGATTCCAAAGCTGAGCAACCCATGTGGAGGTCATTTTGGCTGGGCCCAGCCAGCCTCTTGAGCCTGGAAAGCACTTACTGTGTTGTTTGCCTGTCCCTAATTATCCTACACCGGGCCCCTCACAGTGTTCCAGGGCAGGCTTTGGAGTCAGATCTGAAGTGGGGGCACTTCAGACCTTTGGCCAGTGACAGAACCTCTGCCTCTGAGCCCCAAGGATACCACAGGGGTCATGACTCCTGCATCTCCCGAGGCACTGACAGTTAAAGGTGGAACACTCCAGAAGATGTGAAGACAGTTTGCAAATCCTGCACAAAACATCACATGTACACTTGAGGTAGGATCACAAGTTGAGTTTCACCTGGGCAACTCAGTGAGGCCCTGCCTCAAAATAAAAATAATTCAAATAGGCTGAAGATGCAAGTCAGTGGTAGAGGACCCCTGGGTTCAATCCCCAGTACTGCAGGGGAAAGACACATACACAAGGCTTGGGAGTAAGGGGCTGTAGGCTGGCTGGGAGTTTGCCTTGGGGTAGGGATGGCAAATCTTTTAGAGCTTTCGATAGTAACAAACCACCTGCTATGGCATGCAGGCCACAGGTTCAGCTCCAGCACCTTGGGCACAACAGAAGGGAGTAGAGAACGCAGGGGCAGTATGGGCTGAGGGCTAGGGAAGATCCAAGTTCCTGAGCCTCTGACTATTATTTTGTTTTTTCTTGTGTCCAGTCCAAGGAAGCCAGCTTTTCCCTATGCAGATCAAGGAGCCAGCAGTAATGAGTGAGCCAGATGAAACTTGTGGAGCCCTGACCTACCCAATGGGCCATATTTACTCATGTGACTGTGCTTGGACCAGAGAAGGCCTTCTATCAATATTTTGAGTGACTACGGATGAATGAATGAACCCTTTCTCCTAAAACTATGCATCAATACATGCCTGCATATAATTTCAGGGTTTAACTACGCATGGTGGTACATGCTGGTAATCCTAGCACTCAGGAAGCTGAGGTGGGAGTTTGAGGCCAGCTTGGGCTACACAATGACTTCAATAAAAATTATTTCAGGGAGTCATAACTTTCTTGGGGTTTATGATGGTGGACAGAAACACTGTCTTCAGAGGACCTTGAAGTTATCTCTGAGGTGTCCTGGAGCTGAGGTGTCCTCCTCAGTGGACCTCAGCAGTGTGGCTTATGTGGGGCTCTTTCTCTGAGGTCTGGCCTCACCACCCTACCTGTTGATGATGGTGGGCAGGAAGCACAGGAAGAACTTCTCAGGGATGCGGACGAAGGGCAGCAGCCCTAGGTAATAGAGCAGCAGCACCCAGAGCGATCGGCATATGGTAAAAGACAGTGGCATCTCTGGGTTCTGGGGAGACAGGGAGAATGAGAGGGGCTCCATCTGCTGGAGGGAAGGAGAGAATACACTGGCTGCAGGCAGCACGCTGGATACTCAGGAGGGCCTGCGACGGCAGGCCAAAGTCATGCCACCTCACCCCCTCCATAGAGATGTGCTCGCCAAAGCCTGTCCCCAAAGTGGGGCTCTAACTTAGAAGTGAGAGCCTAGGTGAAGCTGGCTGGGCTTAGAGGGTGGGCTCTGTGCCTGGACGGAGCGGGACTCACTGCAGCCTTGCACTTCTTCATCACTGAGCTCTTCTCGGAGGCCCAGATAGTGATCTTGCTGCGGTCAAAGTGCTTCACCAGGCCTGCTATCTAAGAGGAGGAGAAGGAGACCAAGGAGCCCCTCAGGCTGCCGGGCTCCCTGCCCCGCCTCAGCACTACCTTGTGAATGAGCTCCTCGTTGTCCCCCTTGACCTCCACACTCATGGGCATCTGCGGGAACCTCTGGAACAGATCCTCTAGGCGCACCATGTGCCGGTCTGACCCATGGGCAAAGTGGCCTGGGAGGGGCCACAGAGGCAGAGATCAGAGGTGGGGAGCTAAGGCCGCAGCCCAGCTTAGCGCAGGCTCGTAGTGCCTCTCACCTGGTGAGAAGTACACCTCTAGCTCCTCCTTGTACAGGGGCAGTTCCTGGGAGCAAAGCAGAACATGTCACCAGTTAGCACTCAGGAGGTAGGCAGCCCTGGGCATGGGGTGCAGAGGCGAGGCCCACCTCAAAGTCCAGGCTGCCCACATCTCTGTCCAGGCCCGACTGGCGGGACAAGTTCTTGTCATGTGACACCACCACCACGCCGTCCCGGGTCAGCTGGCAGTCGAGTTCCAAGAGCTCTGCTCCCTGAGCCATGGAGCTACAGGAGCAAAGGTCAGTGGGGCTGGGACTGGGGCTGGGGCGGGCCACGGGGGTGGGCAGGGGACCGTGGCACAATCATGGTGTGATGTGCGGTCTTACCTGCACACCTCCAGGCGCTCTAGATACCCAGTTTGGGAAGAGAATGGCACCCCTGGGTGTCTGCAGTGCACAACTGGCACAATCTTACGTGGCAGTGTGGTCAGGGTGGGCTCACTCACTTCTCTATGGCCTCCATGGTGTTCTCCAGCCGCTCTCCAGACCCTGTGGGCAGGCGGTGGCCTGTCACCCCACCCTCCTCACCAGCCTCCCTGGGCCTCAGGCCTCATCTTTGGGTAACCCGGGCTATTGAGGCCTCTGTTTCCCCCGCCCTGCTGCCAGCTCTCACTCAACTCACTCCTCACCTTGCCCTGAGTCCTACCCTCAGTGCTGCCCACTGTGGCCTCCCTCCAGTTCTCACGGCTGCCACACCATCCCCACCTCCCCTGCCTAGCTTACCTCCCCGGTGGGCCGCCAGGCGGGGACGGAAGGCTGGAGTCTGGGGTGTGTGCAGCAGACAAGGCCGGCGCAGGAAGAGGATGGAGAGTGCGATGTAGCTGCCCAGGGCGGGCAGGGCATAGCAGAGCAGGGCGCTCATGGCCGTGCTCCGTCAGGCTCCTGTGCCTTGAGCGCAGCCAACCAAAGACTGCACAGGACAGCAGCCGCAGCCTGACCGGTATAGGCTGGCTCCACCACTGCGGTGCCACGCCCCTGGGACTTGCTGAGCCTGCTACTGTGCTGCTGGCATGAGGCCAGGTCACAGGGCTCAGCTGGGGAAGAGGCAGGCATCGAGACATACAGCCCTGGCCCTCCCATTCCTCAACCTTTCAGAGACCCAGGGCCCTGTGGCCACATGGTGGGGGCTGCAATTCCTCCCCTCACTGGATCCCTCCCCTTCCCATGGGTGCCATGACAAGGTACCTGGGTGTGCAGGGCACCCTTGAGTCAGCCCTGAATCACCCCACACAGCCAAACAAGTCATTAGATGAGGAGGGGACAATGCCTAAGGGAAAAACTGACCCCATTTCTTCCAGGAGCTGGCGCTCCTGACCCCATCCTAAACCCTGTCCATTAGAGCAGAGGTTGCCAGGAGCACAGCTGTGAGGTCACAGCTGGGATGTGGCTGGGCTGAGGTCAGTCCTCACAGCAGCATGTGAGGGTCGCACCGGCACACACAGACAGACCAGTTCATCCATGTACATGTCTCTATATTTATATATTAGATACAGGCACGGGAAGTGGGCAAGGGCACTGTGCTTGCTTTGGGCCTCTACTCCACTTCCGCTCACCCACACACAGAAGCAGCGAAGGCATTAAATGTGGTAGCGTGGGGGGGGGGGCTGCTCCTCGGGGATATTAGCCCTTGAGACTTGGGAATGTTCCTTCAAAGAAGACAGGTTGGGATGTTGATGAGATGAGTGGGGGCAGGGTTTGCCTGGCGTCCCTACTCAGACTTAGTCCCCAGGTAGGTCCTGGGCAGCCAGACCCTTCCACTCCAGTAGAGCTTACAAGATGGGCCAGCTGGGGACGGTGAAGGCAGGACAGCAGAGATTTGCTATGGGCCACCTGAGCTCCCCAGGCTCCGAGGCCAGGAGCCCTGGCCTGCTGGATGCAAGAGACCCCAGCACAGTGCAGGGAGCCAGGCCCATCCTCAGCCCTGGCTGGGGCTGTACACAGCATCCACTTTGTAGCAGTCCAGCAAAGGAGGGCAGGCAGGAGCCAGGCCTAAGGAAGGAGCAGGCAGGAAGGAGCTATTAGTGCCCTGAGGGGACGCCACAGACGTGTACTCTCAGATCACCTCAGCTTCCTGTCTGCAGACAAGCTAATATGTTCACCTGTCACTCCATGGGGACTCCTGCAGCTCGACCTCGGGGCCATCAGTGCCAGCCCATGTGACATAATGGACTCACGAAACTGATGTAGGGCGGTAAGATGCCTAGCGCATCATGAAGCTCCAAGGGCAGAGCCTGGATCTCACGCCCAGGTATGTCAGACCACAGCTGGCCAAAGGCGGGAGGTGGGAGGATGGGAGGGTGCAGTGTGGCAAGAGGCAGCTCCAGGAGCCAGGTACGTGGAGGGCTGGCCTGGACAATAAGCGGAAGCCTGGCATCTGGGCGAGTGGGTGCCAGTCTCCTCCCACACAATAATGGCCTCCTTTGCTCTGCCCACACCACAGAGCCAAAGCCTGGCTGGATTCCCTGGAGTGGGGAAAGGGGCCCTCAGGCCTGTCTGGGGCCCGGAGTAGGTGCTAGGGTGGGAGGTTGCAAGGTGCTGACAAGTGGGATATAAGGGCTGGAGTACAGGCAGGACTACCCAGGCTGTGTGGCCATCATGTGGGTCGTGGGTATGAAGCACACTGTGACTGTGCTGCAGGGTGCTTGACACACTGTGGCCAGGGAAAGGCTGTGCGTGCAGACCAAGGGCCACTCACCAGGCCCCAGGAAGCAGGGATGTCTGTCCTGGTTAGGGCATGTCCGAGGCCCCTGGCTGAAAGCGGGCTGTCTCTTGGAAGATAAGCTCCTTCAGCCGCTCCTTGGGCAGATCATCCAGTTCCATGTCGAACGTGAAGGGCTCCTCAGCCACTGGCTGGAGTGGCAAAGACAGTAAGGCCTGGCCAGGTGTCAGGATGCCCATTTCCCCATCTGCCTACTGTTGGCGGCTGGCCCACCTCATCTGTGGGGTCATAGTACTGCTCCAGGTAGGGGTGCGCCAGCGCCTCCTCCACTGTGATCCGCTTGTTGGGGTTGAAGGTTAACATCCGGTCCAGGAGGTCAAGAGCTAAGGGAGGGCAGGAGGTGGTGTCACAGTGGAGGTGGGTGGGAGGCTGAGCAGCACATCCTACCCTGTGCTCCGGGGCCTGGTTACCAAGGCAGGTGGTCTCCTGCAGCTCTGAACACCCAGATGGTAACCCACCCCTGTCCCCACATCTCTCACCTTTTGAATCCGACTTGGGAAAAAGCTTGGCCCAGGCCACCTTGGTCTTAGAGGGCAAAGATTGTAGGTAGTTTCGGGCCTTTGTATTAATGATACAGTTCAGGTCCTCCTGGGATGGGGAGCCCAAGATACCTGTGGGTTAGACAAGTGTCTTGATGAGAATCACCTTGGGCTGAGAACAGAGCCAGGAAACAGGAAACAAAAACAGACCCAGGCCCGCCATGGCCCTGACTCCCCCCTTTTCTTCCCGCCAAGAGGATGGTGAAGAGCAGTGGCCAGAACTCAGGCCACCCCAGGTTCCGGTGCTGGTTCCAGCACTCCTCAGGATGGGCCTCAGCTCCGCTTTCTTATCCATCAAATGGGGACCCACACCTCACCCAGAATGTGGTTGAGCTGGTCCAGGTAGTGCTTGCCAGGGAAGATGGGCCGGTTGGAGAGCATCTCGGCCAAGATGCACCCCACAGACCAGATGTCAATGGACTTGGTATAGCCCTGGGAAGGGGGAGAGGGGAGATGGTGGGCCCTAGGCTGGCCTCCCAACAGCACCCAGCCTGCACTCAGCACCAGCACAGAAGTCTGGGAGAACCAGAGCTCTGCTACTTTTTAGGAGGCCAATGCCATGTGTCAAGAGAGGCCAGTGGGTCCCACCTCTTTGGGGACGGCATGTCCTCCTACCTTGGAGTTAAGCATGATCTCTGGAGCCCGGTACCAGCGTGTGGCCACATACTCGGTCAGAAAGCCAGTGTGGTCGTGCTCAGGGTCAGCGATCCGGGCCAGGCCAAAGTCACAGATCTGACACGGAAGCCGGGCTGCTAAGCTCAGTGCACAAGGCATCCACAGCCCAAGGGATCACACTGCCGCCCACTGCCAGGCAGACCCAGGAGGGGAGAGCCAGCCAACCAACCTCCTGACCTTAAGGTCGCAGGTGGTGTTGATGAGCAGGTTGGAGGGCTTCAGGTCCCGGTGCAGCACATTGGCTGAGTGGATGTACTTGAGGCCCCGAAGGATCTGGTAGAGGAAGTAGCAGATGTGGTCGTTGCTCAGCTGCTGGCTTTTGAGCAACTTGTACAGGTCTGTCTCCATCAGGTCCTGCACGATGTAGCTGAGCAGGGCCTCAGAGGCCCCCAGGTGGGGGCAGGGGAGGCACCTGGTTAAGGAAAGAGGCTCTGGCACCCGAGTACACATTCCCTCCACAGGGCCCTTGGGACTCTGACATGAGCATGGCTCAGAGGTTCTGGGGCAGCTCAGCTGGTGACCCCAAGTAAGGCACTTCCAGGATGTGGCCTCAGTTTCCCCACCAGGGCCGCAAGACTACTAATCAACTTCTGGAGGCAAGAGAACTTCAGTGTTAAAAGTAGCAGCTCTAGGGCCAGAGGGTTAGCTCAGTGGTTCCGGCGCCTGCCTCGCAAGCACAAGGTCCTGAGTTTGATCCCCGGTGACCACATATAATGCTGGGTGTGGAGACACACCCACCAACAATCAACACCGCATACCACAATGCCGGACATGGTGGCTCATGCCTGTAATCCCAGCACTCGGGAGGCAGAGACAGGAGGA
>PVIC010027554.1:0-23786 GCA_004025085.1 Thryonomys swinderianus
GCACATGATTTTCTTAAAACCACACTTGGAAAAGCCTAAATATTCTGCAGAGATCCTCAATTGCCTTCTTACCTAATAAAGTCAAGTAAGGATCTTTTGAAGAAACAACCCTACTATTTAAAACGGAGTCTAAAATTATTGTCATAAAGCATAATGCAATGGATGCTCAGATTCTTCCAGTCCTGAAAGTATCACACCAGCATGGAATAGTTATTGCCGTAAGAACCCGAACACATCTGAATAAATGTCACAATTCTTGTGTAATTATAAAGCTAAAAATACATGCCACTCTTGTGTATTTAATCAGTTTCATTGCTGCACCATGACAATAAGGTATTTATTTCCAAAGAGCTGTAGGATCTTAGTCTTACGGCAAATGATTTCATAAGAGGGTTCAACTGCTACCCAGGGAGTTGATCAAACTTCCACAGTGCCAGACCATTAAGTCATTGTTGTTTCCTCCCTTAGCACCTGGCCTCCAAATGCACACGGTGCAGGTTAATCCTCGGACATTGCTGCAAGTGTCCAAATGTTCTCTGGAGTAATCCAACCCTGAGTGCTGATCAATCACAGAACACCCTGTCTCGCATACTGATCAACTTAGAAAAATAAGGTTCACTAGCCACAAAATGGAGAATGGAAACAATAATCCACTTTGGACCTCAATGCGATTTACCTGAAATGGCCACAGAACTGCATATATTTTGGTTTTGGCTTAATTTTAACTTTCCAAGTAATAGTTTTGGGTCTTTTCTTTTGTTAGCGGAGACCTTGGAAAGGTCACATTAGTCCTATAAATCTGTAAAGGAGTAATTTGAACTACCATAAACAACAAAATATATGGGCATGCTATTTATTTAAGTTCCTCAAAGTAAAAATATAAATTACTCACATATTTATGTACTCTCAGGATATAGGTGATTATCACTGTGCAGAAATGTTATACCATGTATTCAATTTCTGTAGCATTTATTTTAGCTTGCTGAAATTTATAATCCTACGAAGGCTCATCTATGGCAAAATCCTTTGGAGAAGAATGTAGTAAAAGGCAAATGGAAGAAAGATCTGCTTTTTAAGGAATATAAAAATGCATTCTAAATGCACACAATTTGATTCATATAGAGTACCTTTAAATGCAGGATACAGTTCACAAGCTCTGGTAGGCATGACTGTCTAAAAGGCAGGATAAATATGTGATAGAATATTAAAACTTTGATAAAGTATAATTGGTATCAGAAGTCAGTAGTTATAAAAATTATTTATTGCTTACTTACCCGGGCTTCCTTAAGTCTTTCTCTGCTAAAATTTAAAGAGGCAAAACACAAGCTAAGTCTAACATCAAATTTCTTTTTCCTTTATGTTTTCTGTTATATTTCTGACGTGTATTCTAATTAGGAACTCCCAAAGATCAAGAAGCACTGGCTTCCTTGAGCAGCTGGACTCCCAGCTGCTTCTGTTGTGAGTGTAATAGCTTCAGTAATTTCCTTTCTTTTCATGTGTCATTGCTGTAGCTCAGCGGCATTGTTTAGAATGAGATTTCCTCTCCAGTCAGTTTGTGTCCCTTGTTTTGGAAACCTAACTTGATTTGTAAACGCACTCTTTGACTTAGATCATCTTAATCATTACTAAACTTTCTTTGGAAAAAATGTACCTTGCAAAATCTCTTGAAACGCGCTATTATTCTAACATGAATTGAAACAAAGTCATTACTATTTATATATGTAGTATGCTTTCATTTAACAGAGTGGGCAATTACAAACACGTCGAACTTTGAGATATATACTAGTTTCAAAATTTGATGGTTTTTATTATTCTTCATACCAGAGCATACGACTTTTAAAAGTAATATAGTTCAGGAAAGTTCATTTTAGATTTTATACATTTTCAAATTTAAAATGATAAATGCTTCAAGTTTTAAACTATAATCAGAATGAAAGGAATTAGAAATTTTATTTAGGAATAGATATGGTTAAGGTTTGATTTTAAAATTTACAGAAAACAAGATGAAGGTTAAACAAGAAGTTTTCATTTCCCTCTTGTAACTTCCTTTCTGGGACTGCTTTTCTGCTTCCTAAAGGTCATGATAACTTAAATATACAGATACAGGTGCATTATCACAAGAAAAATTTAACAAGAATCCTAACACAAGCATGAACACAGACTTTTCTGCCTTAGAAAAACACCTACTTATTATTCAAAATTTCAGCACCCATGAAAATATCTTAGTCACTTAAAGAAAATTCCCTTGATTCATTTCCCAAGTCAAAATGATTGAGAATCTAAGAGAACAAAAGAAAGGATTATGTTTTACATGATAAGAACTGCTTTTATATCTAGAATTAAAGAGTTATTATGGAAGGCAGTCTAAAATTCACTAGGTTCAAAATATTCTTTTCATTTTTCTAGTTTAACTAGAAGGTATGACTTACTAGAATGCCTTTTTACAAGGCCAAAAATATAACATGAAAACAAAATCAAACGTGAAAGTAATGGTCACTGCTTTAATTTCTATCAAGTTTGAACTTTTGAAAGATGAATTTATTTTTAGATAGATAAATTTAGAATGGAGTAAGTTTCATGACTTCTTGAGAGCAAGCAGTAAGTGATGACAAACAGGCCTATGATCCTGCAGTCCACTGTATTCCATTCCATGCCATGCCATGCCATTCCATTCCATGCCATGCCATACCATGCCATTCTATTCCATGCCATCCCATTCTATTCCATTCCATGCCGTTCCATTCCATGCCATGCCATACCATGTCATCTCATTCCATGTCATTCCAATTTTGGTTGTAAGCAATAGAAACTGACTGGCCAATATAAGCAAAAGCAAAGTTTATGGGAACAAAATTGGGTAAACAGCCTCAAAAGGAAGACTAATGTTAAAAGCTAGAGAAACAAAACAGAATGCAAGATAGCAGGAGCTCTGGAAGACATACTGCATGAGCTAAACTGGGTTTCAGATTTCTGTAATAGTTACATTCCTATGATAGGATCATATTCTAGGGTTTAATCTCACCTAGACCGATCAATTCTCTCAACAGGAAGGAAGGTTCATGTACCCAGTGAGGGAGAACAGTCATTTAGAAATTAGGACGTTATCAGCTTGCTAAAATACAGAAATAAAAGGTTGTATAAGGTCAGATGAATTTTTTTCTATGATTTCTTCAATTTTTATGTTTTTGAAAAATCCTGTTTACCCCAAAGTCCATACAAACTTACAATCTTCCCTTCTCTCCTGCCTTCCCACTCAGTAGTGCTCCGTGTGCAAAGCTGTGTTTATGTTACCCAGACTCCCAGGAGCAACACACTGAAGGCACATCTTGGAGGGGCAGTGTCTCACACTTCTATCAAGGCACCTTCATTGTGTAGAAAGCGGAGTAATAACTTTGGAATTTAGCAAAGGTAAATGGTTACTACTGCCAGATATTATTCAAAGAGTGTTTCATATTCTAATCCATCCTTTCACACAAGGGACGAGCAAAGAAATTAAGACTAAAGAAAACTGGCTTCAAATCACACACCTGGTACAGGGAAGGTCATCAGCTTTGATGAGATCTGTTTATAATGTGTGATGAAGAGATAGCTTCTCGCTCACTATTTTCTTCTGAGATGTACTAAAATAGCACATTTAAAGTCACTGATGAATAGACGGCACCAAGTCTTGTTCTTGGAAAGCAGAAAGTGGTCAATATGATGTGCTACTTTGACCCCTAGAATTAAGCCTCCTTTGAAAAAACCTTATCAAGAACAGAAACTTCAAACCCAAAATTCACCAGAAAATACTTTTGCTATTTACGTATACATTAAATAAACTATTATTTCAAAAAGTTCTTTCTTTACACAGAAGAAAAATAGCCATATATGGTTTTACAACACATAAAAAATTAGTATAAAATGAATAAATACTTAGAATGCAATTTTGGCCCTTGACAATACAGAATCTGCCTCTGTGCCTGATGCCCTTAGGATGGTATGTGTACAAGTGCTGGAAATCAATGTCTAAACAGATCACAAAGACTGGTTGCAGGTATTTGGGGATGCAAGAGAGAGTAGTGAGTGCTTGTGCTAAGTACTATGACTTCTTTCTTTTTATAATAATGGCTTATTATTTTATTAAATTATACTCTGCAACTACAGTAAGGAAAGAAGACAAGTATACAAATACCAGAGCAACCTTTACACCATGCTCTATGTAGAAAAGGAAACTGCCTAACTCCAGCAGTAGAAACACAGAGCTGTGACAGAGATTCCATTTGATGAATGAGCCCAAACCAAGAAAAGCCCAGAAGAAGAAAAAGTACAGTGGCCAGGAATACTGACATACCTGCATGCATGGCTCCTTAGAGCACATGTGTTGTGAAAGTGGGGAGAAAATTAGCAAATGCTGCCGGTGACAGGAAGCAGATCCTCAAAATTCTTCTGTGGTGTGTGCAGGACATGATTCCATAGCGTTCTTTGTCACTTTGTGCCGCACGACCAGTGCAAGACAATGGGAACCTAGAGACTTAGGGGAAAGAAAAGAAGCATAATTTTTTTAGAATAGTTTTTTCAGTACTCTTGACAGTGTTTCCAAAAGTAGAAATGCCAACATTTTAGAAAATAAATTAAACTACTTCCAAACTATCCTTCCAAAAGCAGATATAGAAATGGACTCACTATGAAGGAATAAATTGTTTTAGAGAATGAGAAGTTTGTGCTCAAAGAAATAAAATAACTTCCATGTTCGAGTTTTTAAATGAACTAGTGATGTGAGCATGAAGGTTATTCCAGGCATTTGGATTTTTAGAGAAATGTTCTTAACATTCTACTACACTTTGCCTAAATATTAATATAGACAATGCATACATATCTTTAAATGTGTTAATGTAATACATAGAAAAGTATAAAATTATAATATGTTTAATTGCATAAATATATGTACTTGTGTATAGCGATTTGTAACAAGGTTTTCAGATGGTAGAATCTGATATGAGTGAAATCTAGTTTCACTACAGTTTAGAACACTTATTTGAACTTTTATTCCCTCAGTTTTTGTTCAGTTCTGAAGAAGCTGGAAAATAGTCACTTAATCTTGATCCTATAAATCACATTTTGACTTTTGCAGTTTAGGCAGAATTATAAAATGTGACCTTTTTTTTTTAGACAGGGTCTCACTTTGTAGTTTAGGCTGGCTCTGAGCTTACTGTGTAGCCCAGGCAAGCCTCGAACTCAGCAGTCCTCCTGCCTCTGCCTCCTGAATGCTGGGACTACAGGTGTGAGATACCACACCTGGCAAAATGTGAATTTCATTAGAAGTTATAAAATCAACTTACAAACACTGCTCAAGATCTCCAAAAACAATTTTTTTTTGAGGTGGAGTCTCGCTTTGTACTTCAGGCTGACTCTGAGCTCACTAGGTAGCCTAGGCTAGCCTTGAACTCATAGCAATCCTCCTGCCTCTGCCTCCCAAGTGCTGGGATTATAGGTGTGAGCCACCATGCCTGGCCTTTGTTGTATTGGGGATTGAATTTGGAACCTTGCACTTGCCAGGCAGGTGCTGGAACCACTGAGCTAAATTGTCAACCCTCCAAAACTACTTTTTAATTAAATATTCTTCCATCAACCTATGATGTTTACTTTGTTTTTTGTTTCACCAAGAGCTAAATCACAGAAATATCTTTTCTGACACTCCTTCTTAACCTATACCATTTCATTTCATTCTCTTTCCTCCCAAATATCCTATCCACACTTGTGTGTTGTGGCCAAACCTCTTGCCAGGTGCTTCCATTTCTCTTCTGTCTCTCTCCTGGCGGACACATAGATACAGTGGGGCTTTCACAAGCTGCAGCGATGCAGGTGACATAGGTGATGCAGGTGACACATGACACAGACCAACCATACATTGCTAAATGCCATTTCCGCCCTTGCGTCTAATCACGCCCCGTGGTGGGCACTGCTCCCGCCCTTTCATCCATCACATCCCAAGCCGCCCTATACAACTGCCTGTAAATTCCATAATAAGGGGGAAGCTTCTCAACGACTCGGAGCCTGGGAGTTGTGACTCTGCATCCCTGCTCCCCCTCCTGAGGTCGTAGGACAACAGAGACGATACGGTAACCGGCCCAACCGGACAGCGTATCTGTTCCCACAGCACAATACTGCCTTCATTTATTTACACACTCCTAGATTCTTCTTAAAACCTTATGGTACACAAATTATACTGTGTGTCTTTCCAATGCAAAGTCAGTAGTGGATGTGGTATCTCTTTAGGATAGCACAGGTGCCTTAGACCCAGCAGCTACATCCTCTGTTAATACCAGGCTTTCTTGGCCAAGAGAGAGCTAGAGATTTGCACCCTCACTAGTGGTCTCTCTCACTGGCTCTTGTTCAGATCGGGATAGCAAGCGTCACTGAACAGCAAGTGTCTCTGCCACCAGGATTTACATTGTCCTCTCCCCACCAGTTTGAGGTGGCCAGACATCCAGAACATTCCTTTGGGACCTACTTAGTATTGGATTCCAGTTTATGGTTCCTGAAGTCACTTTCCTCATCTAAACTGATTCAAAACTCCTGAAAAATGGCATTCATGCCTTTGAGGTTAGTAAAATGGGGAAGAGGCTTTCACATTAAAAGTGACAAACACTTCAAATCAAGTGTTAGGCACCTGTACTCTTGAAAATGTCCTTTGTGTACCGCAAAGGATTTTCAGCGCTCTTCCTTGTTTCTTTGCCTTGTCTCAGTCTTACCTTCTTTCCTGTCGACTCTCATGGTTCCTCCTCATTGTCCTGCCTGCCAAAAATAAAACATAAAAATGCTTCTACTCACTTTTTGAAAAGCAATTTATGCACACACACACATATTCCCTTTTAAATTTCATTTACATGTAAGTACAGCCAGGATACGTTTCTCAAAAAAGAGTTCTTTCCTTCAGAATAATTTTTGTGTCACTGTCAAGAAAACAAGATAAGTCCAGCCAGGTGTGGTGACACATGCCGATGTCCCCAGCACTCCGGGAGGCTGAGGCAGAAGGACAGCAAGTTTGAACCTCACCTGTGCAACTTAATGACTTAGCAAGACTTTGATTCAAAAGTTTAAAAAGAAGAGAAGGGAGGGAGTGAGAGAGGAAGAAAAAGGAGGAGGGAAAGGAAAGGAAGAAAGGGCTTGAGGATATAACTCAGTGCAAAAGCTCTGGGTTCAATACCTGGTATTGACAAAAAAATAATATTTCTAATTTTAGTACCCTAGTATAATTTGTTTAATTAAGGAGTTCAATGACATATGAGAAACATAGATAATTTTATAGTTTTTATGTACAGACATCACCATTTTATTCTTTTGTGTTAATATCACTACAAAAGATCACTAGATTTTTATTATATATCCACCTGTAGAAGCTCAACTAATGCTGTTAATCATAACAAAAAGTATCATACTATGATCTGAATCATGTGATAGTTGATGAAATGGCATTTTTTGTTTTGTTTTTTTAGACAGCGTCTCGCTTTGTAGTTCAGGCTGGCCCTGAGCTCACTATGTAGCCCAGGCAAGCCTTGAACTCAGCAATCCTCCTGTCTCTGCCTCCTGAGTGCTGGGATGACAGGCGGGAGCCACCACATCTGTCACTGTGGTATGTGGTGCTGATTGCTGGTTGATTGTTGGTGGGCGTGAGTCACCACGCCCAGCAGTGTATGTGGTTACTGGGATCGAACTTGGACCTTGTGCTTGCGAGGCAGGCGCCAGAACCACTGAGCTAAATCTGCGGCCCTGAAATGGCATTTTTGAAGTATCACCCAAATGTTCCAGGGAAAATTTATTAATTTTAATTTCAAAGTTTTAAAAGTTTTAATTTTAAAAAAATTAGCTTTTTAAACTGGGCATGGTGGCTCACTCCTATAATCCTAGTACTCGGGAGGCAGAGGCAGAAGGATTGCTGAGTTTGAGGCTTGCCTGGCTGCATAGTAAGCTCAGAGCCAGTGTGAACTATAAAGTGAGACTCTGTTTTTGAGACAGGATCTCACTATGTACTTCAGGCTGATTTTGAACTCACTAGGGTGCTTAGCCTGGCCTCAAATTTGCCATGATCCTTCTGCCTCTGTCTCCTGAGCACTGGGATTGTATTTTTAATTATAAAGATTTTACATCAGTTATACAGGCAAATGATAATTATTCCTAACTAGACTCTTTAATATACAAATCGCTATAGTAGCATTCTCCATTGTATTTGGTGTTTTCTTATAAGAACCTTTTTTTTTGCTTTATTTCCTTTAATAATTTTACTTTGAGTGATTCTTCATAAACACAAAAATATCATAAAACATGAGAAATAAAATTTTCATAATTTAAAATTCTCATAATAATAAAATTAAGTTATCCTACAGGTAAAATTAAAGGTCACCTTTGTAGAGTTCTGTGTATACAATAGAAGTTATCTACAATTATATCCAGAAGTATTATCTTGCATTATGATAATAAGATGAGAGTATTAGGGTAAAGAATAAGTGGCCACCACCACCACAACAACAACAAAAAAACAACATCAGTTATTAAGGAACTCAGAGCATTTTTTCTGTCTTTCTTGAGCAAGGGCGTCCTTACTGCACATGGTCACCCAATGCTGCTCCCTCACTTCCTGTTCTCCCCTACAGTGTATTTCTGCTTCCTGTGAAACCTGGGTCATGGATGCATCTCTGTTCCTGCCCTTGTGAAGGGAAAGGGGGGACAAGAGCAGAGGCTTGGCTTCTGATAGCACTTTCTTTTTTTCTTTTAAATTGAATTCTTTATTGGTACATTTTATATACAGTTCACAGTCACACTCAGCATTGGGGTCTGATAGCACTTTCACTGGGCTGTGCTCTAAGGAGCAGGTCTGGGGTGGGAATCCCTGTGCATGCTCATGCGCTGTGGGTGAGAACTGGGCTATGTGGCTATACCTCCCTGCTGAGGGTTGAGAGGAATTATGTTCCTGGTAAGACAGGCCAACTACAGCTTTAACCCTCTGCAAGGAGGACAGAATTGACTTGGTTACACTTTAGCCATTTCACCATAGTGGGTTAGAGCACAGAATGATGGTGATGGTAACTCAGATAAGCTTGCCTATTATATTTAACTCAGATCCAAGTTTAAATTTAGACACAAAATTTTGATACAAAGAGAAAGCTTTTCCGATGAAAATGGGACTATCACAACAGATCCAACATAATCTTCCCTTTTTAAATCACATTCACAATGTGTTTTCTGATTTTACGCGATTTTCCTGCAGTATAGTGAACCACAACTTAAAAAAAATGTACAAACTACATGTGATTGCAGAAGACACTTCTACACTTTTGCTGTTTTCTACATTTTATAGTTGTCTTCATTTAGCCTCATGTGATTTTTACAACTAATTTTTAACAACTAATTTTCCTATAATTTTTACATGAAAATAAATACATGCAACATCTTACTCAGTTATTTCAACAAATACAATTGCTGAACAAATTTAATATCAAACAACTAAATGTAAACAAGCAACAGCTCATCTAGAAGGAGCAGAAAGAAATAGAAAGTTAGAAAGTCACCTAGAATTGTCACTGTCCCTGTCCTGGGAACATCAGCTCCTGTGTTTGATTAGAGAAACACTGAAGGGTAATTAATTTTACAGAATTTTTACGACCACAGAAGATGGTGTTTTCTGTGTTATAGGGTCCTGCAGGTAATCAGAAACTGAAGTACTTTTCTGTAGATTATCAGAAGAGAGGCAGATGCAGCTCCAGTATTGGACTAAGTTTACAACTCTATTCAGGCAACTGCATGACCTATGTATCTAGGTAGAAATTGAAATGCTAAATATGTTTCAGTTTTCTATAAAGACAGATGTGCTGTTTAGAAGTATGATTATCCAGCATATTTTTTGGTCAGCGATGTATAACAGTATATTTGTTTAATGGAATAAGGTGTTTGGAGAATCCATCAGGAAAATAATGCAGGAACACAAGTACTTTCGTGCATTCTACACCAACTTTTCTTGTCTCTCCCTCTTTATACTTTTTCTCCAATTTACCAGTTCATTGACAGCAACCCCAAACCCAAGCCAACGTGAATCTCTTACAGAAATGATACTTCTGTATTCAGTGGCAGTCTGGATTCTTGCACATTACCGTTTTACACTTGATCTTAGCCAAAAGGCCGAGAAGCGGTCACATTACCATTCTAGAAAAAAGTTCCTTTATTTTCTATAGTTTGTTCCAGTATAAGCAACTTTGGGATTCCTTTTTAAACAGAAAAACCAAAACCAGGAAGAAAATGAGTATTCCCTAAAGGGCTAACCTGTTTTTTTTTTTTAATTTTAGCATTTGTGTACAAATATTGAACAGTGAATGTGTCTAACACAATAGCATTCATTATTGTAACAGGACTTTCCTCTTGTTGTTGTTAGTTTTAAGACAGAGTCTTGCTATGTAGTCAAGACTGCAAACTTGCAATCTTCCTGCCTCAGCTTCTTGAATGCTGAAATTATAGGAAGTTACTATCATTTCTGGCATTAACAGAACATTTTAAACTTTTATTTAATTTATCTTACTCTTGTAATGGACATCATTGCATATTTACCATTATATATTTTATATAATTCTTTCTGAGATAGCACACAAATGTAGATAGTATAATAAAATTTACTTACTGTAATTCTTTTATTTTAAAATGATGATAATTTAATGGTTTCAAAAATTAATAGTTATTTTTCTTGTTATCAATTTTTAGAATTATTTTTTAAAACATACCTTAATTTATATGGATTACTCTAAATTTATTATTATTATAGTTGTTCTTACTATAACAATTTTCACACATTCAAAAGATGTTTGACCCACCACACTTACCATTTTATGTCTTTCTGTATTGTAGGTTTTTACACATTAGTATAAAAATATTTACCATCAATGGACATATGCTTTTAAAATAAGGGTACTTTCGGAGCTGGTTATTTAGCTCAGTGGTTCCAACGCCTGCCTCGCAAGTGCAAGGTCCTGAGTTCGATCCCGGTAACCACATACAATGCTGGGCCTAGTGAGTCACGCCCACCAGTCATCAACACCACATACCACAGAGCCTGGTGGTGGCTCACGCCTGTAATCCCAGCACTCGGGAGACAGAGACAGGAGGATTGCTGAGTTCCAGGCTTGCCTGGGCTATATAGTGAGCTCAGGCCCAGCCTGAACTATAAAGCGAGACTCTGCCTAAAAAAAAAAAAAAAACATTAATTAATTAATTAAAAAATAAAATAAGGGTACTGTTTGAATAAGTTTTCTTATTGTCAAATCGAGTAAGCATGACTCAGTTATTTAAAAATTGGAACAAAACAGTTTATACCTCATTATTTCAAAAAGTATGCCGATTTTATGACAACGACACCTCTATTATTGGCATAATAGAAAAAAGGCTCTTGTGGTGAAAAATGAGAAGAAATTAAGCTGGCAGTTTAGAATGGGGAATGACACTTAAAGTGAGCTCTGTGATTCATGTAAAATAATCTATCCTTCTAACATATTCAGCAGCTAATTATAATGCTCCTCTAAATCAATCTGTTTCATAACCATATTTTTAAAAGACTACTCTTCACAAGCTAAATATAACTCTAGACGCCTCAAAATTAGAGTGTTTCCAGGAAAATGGTGACTTTAAAGAAATATTCTAGATGTCAGATTTGGACTGCTTTCACCAGAGAAGTGGTAGTACTCATTGAGGTAAGAATTTCCTACAATAAATAACAGGTAATGTTCTGAGCAAACTCTGAATAACTTCTGAAGATCTCGTGCTTTTTTACTTGACTGACGCTTTACTCTTTGTGTTAATAGTCACATACCTAACTGTGATCTAGTTCTAAGGTAAAGTGACATATGCTATTTCCTTCAAAAATGCTTTTACACCTACATGATTTAGATCTGCCCTTTAGATTTCTAGGGAAACAATTTGCTTCATTAATCTTTTACCTGTTATAGTATAAAATGTAAAATACCCGAGGCAATATATTTTTCAATAAATGGATCTCAGTTGTTTCTAACCCTCCTAATTTTTTTCTAGATATCAATACTGTACAGCAATATGTATAGAAATTATAACCCTAGATTATTTTATCCCAAATATAACTAATTACCTAACATGAGTCTTATTCTGGTCCTTTGGTAAAATGTTCATCTGGAAAATATATTAATTATTCATTGTCTTTAAACTAGGAATTAGAAAAGGAATTGAAAAAACACAAAGAAAATATATGTATTCTAGAACCTATCAAATTAACATCAATTAACATTCTGCCAGTGATTTTAAATTGGGAAGAATAAATAATGGCCTAGGAATATCTCTGAACTCAAACTTCATGTTTGGTTGTTACAGTATATGGCATCATTCACTATTTGGTGCTAACCCATGCATTCAGTTGTTACCATTTATATTGCATCAAAGCAGTTGAAATCCAATGGAAAAGTTTCTTTAGACAGCCATTGTGTAGGAACATGATGTCAATATTAATAAAGGCTGAATTTCCCCTTGGCTCACTTCTTACAGATAAGCTTTTCAATAATACACTGCTTGCACCAAAGGTCTGATGGGACTGGGAATAGTAAAAAACACTAATAAAAGAATGTTGAATGTTTTTATATTAAATTTCCCCACAGGCAAACTGAAAAGCCTACTTAGAGAACGCCAATCAACATGGCACTTATTAAATGTAACAAGAGTCCTGTTACAACAGATCTTTAAAGCCCTAAAAATGAATTAGGAAATAGAGACAAAAGACGATTGCAAATTCATTTTTAAGTGCAAACTCTGGACATTTCACCTGATATGTACTGAAATGTTGCTGGCTTATTTGATCTTTAAAAAATGTTCCCTCATGAAAGCTCACAACTTTTTAAATGTTTTGTATTTTCGTTTCTTGAAGAATCTAGCTTGTTTTACCTAATGTAGTTTTAGGTATTTATCGTTTGAAGTTATTAAAAAATAAAAGACTAATATAGGAATATAGTTACCGTCTATGTATTTTTGAAACAAAACAATAAAAGTAGGGGTATACAAAATTACTGACTAAAGTAATACCTAGGTAAATTGGAGAAAAAGAGGTAGTTGTTAAAATTAATTAATACGGTCCTAGCATGATGTTTCACAATTTAGCATAAAAATAAACACCTCAGGTTTTTGAAAAGCACAGCAACATTAACAGCTTATGGCTTCTCTGCAGTTCAAACCTTTTGCAAAGTACCACTGTCATCTGAGGTTAAGCAATATCAGGGTGGTGACAAATATATTAAGTCTGCCCATCTCTGAGAACTTGAACCCCAGCATGAGACTTTGACTTGGGTTTAGTAATAAATACAAACTCAATGGCTAATGTTGGTTATTTCTAATGGACACAGGAGAATAAGGGAGATAGTCACTGGGACCGCAGGATAAAACATAATGCCACAGAAGTAAATTTTTAAATTATGAACTGAATAATTCCACTAAATATCATCTTCTCATTTCTTTGGAAAATCAAGAACATCCCATAAAAATGCTTCTGCAAATGTTAGTTAAATTTCTCAATCTGTAGAGAAATAAG
This sequence comes from Thryonomys swinderianus, assembly GCA_004025085.1. NCBI lineage: Eukaryota > Metazoa > Chordata > Mammalia > Rodentia > Thryonomyidae > Thryonomys > Thryonomys swinderianus. The sequence continues at coordinate 13,562 of PVIC010027554.1, forward strand.
GACTTTTTCCAAATTTTGAAGTGGACCTTATATACAATAAGAAATCCAGAATGATGTAAATGAGATAGATTTCCTGCCATTGGTTAATTTAACAGAAAATATTAACTTTAAACCATGTATTTAATACTATGTACTAATATACATAGGTTCACAGTATTTATATTTTTAAAGAAAATTAAATGAATATTTCAAATACACATCCAATTTACTTGGATTTTTTTATAAAAATTAAAATTTTGTTAAAACTTACAGAGATGATAGACTCTTTCAATGTGTATTTGCATATTGAAATACAGTGAGTTTCTTTTTTTGCTGTACCGGGGATAGAACTCAGGTCCTTGTGTGTCCAAGATTGACGTGGTACCACTTGAACTAACTCCCCAGCCTTCTCAATTCAGTTTTGTATCTTCATATCAGTCACTAATAAGAATCTGCAGTAAATATTGAGCTTTATATTTGGTCTGTTGGGATTTAGCAATGCCTTGGATTTACTACAACTAATGTATAATTCTGTTAATTATAAAACACTATAAAGCTGGGCATGGTAGTTCACATCTGCAATCCCAGCACTCGAAAGGCAGAGGCAGGAGGACTGGGGAGTTCGAGGCTTGCCTGGACTACATAGTGAGCTCAGAGCCAGCCTGAACTACAAAAAGAGACCCTGTCTTAAAAAAAAAAGTATAAAAATGATTCCTGTGTAACCCTTTGTGCACCTTATCTCTAGTACTTGTTATAAGATTTTATGTATTTTAGATTATTAGATAAACTTTTGTCTTAGAAATAGTAATATTGTTTCCTTTTTAACATCAATTGTTTTCTTTCTTCATTATTTACTCCTAAGCCCCATTACCCTTTGAATATTTACTATTTCACAATATCAATCATGCATTCTAGAACATGTTTACAACTTCAGTTTCTCATATCAGAGAAAATATACAATATTTACACATCTGTGACCTATTTATTTCACCTATGAGTATGTCCTGAAATACCTCCATTTGAGTATAAATGATGCAACCTCATCATTTTGTATTAGAACTATTAATATTGATAATATTTCTTTTTTAAGAGCATGATGATACATAGTCTGTAATCATCATGTATCAACTTTTCATAATATACATACTTATAAAAGTAATAATTTAATATTATGAAAATTGCCCAGTTCTGAACTTTTTCATTTTGTTAAAATAAATTGTATTCAATGAGTCTTCATCTCATTATCAAAAGCAACTGCACATTAGAACACTTGGTTCTTTGGTTACAAAGTAGTACACCTTTTTATGTTTATTCTTCAGAAGTTTTTCAGTCCTGAGGATTAAAACTCGGAGCATAATCATAAGTGAAATAAATAGGTCACAGATGTGTAAATACCATATCTTTTTTCTGGTATGAGACACTGAAGTAAATGAGTTCTACAGGGTATGATGGATATTGTGAAATAGAAACTATTCAAATGGTAAAGGGGGTCAGGGCTATGAAACGTAGGGAAAGAAAAAAGTGTGATGATAAACAAAGGAATAAAAGCTTATGTATATGTGGGATGGGGGCTGTAGGATGGGCAGGGGAACTGGAAAAATGAGAATTAAGTTGTTTCATGTACTGTACAAATTCTCAGTGTCAACTGTGATCATGGTGTGTATACACATGTGTATCAATAAAGTCAATTAATTAAAAAACCTTGGAGTATTATTTTACTGAGCTACAACTCCAGCCTTTTCACTTGTTATTAGTGTTGATAATTCTGAGACAGCATCATCCATCCTATGCTGCTCAAGATGGCCTTGAGCCTGCAGTTCTATGGGCTCAGCCTCCTAAGTAGGTTGCCTTAAAGACCAGTGCCATCTTCAGTAGGTGGTATAGTCTGGATAGATTGGCTTTCCCAAGTGAAATAGGAGCCAGTTATTTTGGGGGCACATAACCAGTTATTTAAGGATGGGTAAAACTAGAAATCAGAAGAACACAACTGAAATCTAAAATTAAAATTAAAAACTTTCTCTAGGTTTTTCTCTTCCTTTTTGATCTAAATAAAACAGCACCAAAGTATCTGCTTCCTGTGTTTGGAGAAGTATTTCAGAGGGATTTGTAACCACATAAAAGCCCCTACAGACTTTACTTTCATTGGTTGCTTCAACAATTTTTACCATGACTCCACCAGTGTACCCACATTGATATTTACAAGACAGCATCACATCTGCAGAATTGCTTTGTGAACTAAAACGTGAGTAATGCTACTGTTATAAACTGAGACCTAATCCTCCTTTTTTCAGGAAAGTTTAATTCTTTAGACTCTAACACAATTCTGGATATAAGAAGGTGTCACATTTAGCCTTTAAGTGGTCATATATCTGTATATTATTTTAAATTCATGCTGAAACTTATTATTTTCCCTAAATTTATATTTCCTCCTAAGTATGTAAGATGAAAATGAATATTTAAAATAAATAGTAGCTTGTATTTCTTTGAAGGTTTTTCCTCTTTGTTATTCAGTCACTGTTGCTACAGATTCCAGTAAAACATATTGTCCAATTTAAGGCTCAAACTGAACTTGTATATTGTTATTTTCTGCTCCTGGTTTATAATATCCATTCCATTCTGGTTGTATGTAGTTTTATTCCACAGGTCCTACCACTAACTACTTCTGGTGTAATTTCACAGTCACATGTGTCAAAACTTGAGCACTAACTTTAGTGATAATTAAAATAAAGTAATATGATATTACTAGGGCTTGTTTACTTTTTTATTTGAAAAGTTTAATACATGGTCAGATATGTATAGAGACAAAAATTAGATAAATAGTAAAACAAATAAATGGTTTTTTAAACCTAAGAATTATAGAGAATTATGTTTGTATTTAATATTTAAAAATTCATATTGGCACATGCCATATATATGTATATATATGTATATATATTCAAATTGCAATCCATTTGAAGGCAAGTTCTTCTGAAGTGCTTCTAAGTTTCACCCACTCATGTCTCAAACACTTCTTTTTTCTGTTACTAAGTTTAACAAAGAGCTAAGATCTTGGAATAGAAAAGAATAAAGGAATTTTTGACATTAAATGTCTGAACCTCAGCGTCTTCTGTCTACAAGATGAGAATAGATATCCATTTTAAACTGGTTAGCATAGAAAATTCAATAATTACAAACTCGGCAAAAACTATGCAAAGCTAGTATTAAATGTAATACTAAATTAAGTGAGGGGAAATTCATTTGGTCTCCTATAAAGCTAGCTGTCAGTGAAAACAGATTAGACAAGAAAACAATGCTCAGTGCATTTGCTTGGTCCTCACGAGGTTTAATGAATGTGTTATACATACAGCTTCAAATCATCTTTTGTATCGTAACACAGTCCAGTGACTAGACATTGGTTAGAAATGAAAACAATGGGTCTCTTTTCAATACAGATAGATTCACTATTTATACTCTGGGGAAGAGTTTTTAAAACTCCTAATCATATTTCTCTAATGAATGTCATTAAATTACATGATGCCCAAGAACAAATAATATCTGGTGTTACTTCCATGGAGAGACATGCCTAAGAAATACAGGTAGAAGCTTAAAATATCACCCAGGATACAGCTTTAAAGTTTAGAGTTTCACAAAGTAAAGAGACACAGGTGACATCCGTTTCAGCTTTTTTTTTTCTCCCGTGAATTTTTGATTTATATGACTCAAAAGGTTAATCTTAGTGAAGCACAGGGAAAAGATAGTTATCCAAGTGACATTTTTAGACATTCTGTGGTTATGATATATTAAAGGGTGCATTTAGGAGTCCATGGAATATTAGAAAATATCACAGATAAGACAGTTTTAATGCTGCTGACATCTTGTCCAAAGTACAAAATAATCAACTTGAAAAAGCATCAAAATAGTTGGAATTTCACTGGAAAAAGATGCAAAAGGACAATAATTTCAATGCAGTTTTTTTAACTCAAAGTTACTGGGCACTTATTGTGTAACTGCTGACCATTTCCCAAATTCTAAGTGAGTACATATGTTTGGAAGAAATCCAACGTGGTGGAATGGGGGTGGGGAAACCAGTTGATTAAGATGTTGTCTTCAAGGAACCTAAAGCCTTGTGAGGCAGACATATTTAAACATGTAAATAGTGGAAGGCAGAATAAAGTAATTGCCATTTAGAGGTTCAAAGTGCTTTGAGAGCCCATAGGAAGAAGTAATTAATTCTGACTTGTACAGTGGGGAAAGCTCCATGGAAAAGAGCTTTTGAAAAGAGCCTTGAAAGAGATGTAGTAATTTGGTGAGTAGAGGAGGAGAGGAGAGGCCATTGCACATGGAGGCCAGAACATCCGTGCTGAGGAACAAGCTGTGTTTAAGACTTCTAAGAGCCGGATTGAAAAGCTACAGCATGTGTATTTTAATTGGAAATTTCTACTGAAGTGGAACAGTAATGTGAACCCTCATTTTTGCATTTTTCTTTGTTATGTGTTCTTATCAAACAATTTATCTAGGATTTGCGGAGTTCTAGGAAAACAGTACTCAACTATAAATAGTTTCCCTTGTACTTGAATGAATGAAAGTTTTAGATTTAAATAATATTCACTAGGAATATAATTTTTAATCATAGCACTTACTTAAAGACTATGGATAACTTCCCTTCTTACATATAAATATTTTCTAGGTTTTTTTATTACATGAAATATAGGTACACAGGGGAGCCTTGTTCCCTTATGAGCTGCATGTCACCCATTGCTGAAGCTGGAATGATTTGGTAAACAAGCAATAACGCAGGCATCAACATCATTGCATGCTGAATATTTAAATGAGAAATAAAATAATTGAGACCAAAGTTCCAGAATTTTAGAACATTGTTGTGAACCACACAGACCAAATCTTTTACTTTTTTTTTTAAGTCTATCTTGCAATAGAGATTGACAAAACGGAAAATGTTTTCTTTTCATATTGTAAAACCATATAAAGGAATGTTTATAGCAAGTATATGTTCAAAACATTTTAAATGTTACATGAATGTTTAGGAAACAAGGAGCCAATGCTTCATTCATTTACTTTATTCATAGTTATTTTAAATGGAAAACATTACATTAAGATACAGTTGTATCTGAATAATATATTTGTCCAAGGGAATAAAAGACCTCATTATTTTAAAGTGTTTCTTCTTATAGCTACTACTAAAGCTACTTCTACCTACATTTTATTGGTCATTATTTTTAAAGAGGAGTCATAAAGTAAATTCATTTGTTTTTATTTTTCTTGTTTTACCTACAAATTTTCAGTGTATATTCCTTATATTACAATAAACAAGTACAATGCAATTACCAAGCATGAAAATTTATTTTTTTAGCCTTTATGTCTACACAAATCCAAAGCCCAACCGTGGACCCAGGTGGAAATTTTAAATATCTAGCCTGCCTGGCAATGCGATGTGGTCCTGTGGCTCACAGACTGAGCTCTCATTAAGCAAGACAGTGTCCTGGGAGTCAGACCAAGGACAAGCAGCAAGTGGCTGTGAGGGCTCTTTGGATCCAGTCTCTCTGGAGGACACTGGAGCCCCTTGGATAAGAGTGAAAATGTGATGTCATCAATAGACAGGGCCTATTGAGATTCTCAAACCATAGACCTGAACACTTATGGTTAGATGGCCTAAGAATCAGCCAGGGAGGGAGGGGTGGAGAACATGCCTGGTTATGAAGATGCCTCTGAACCTTTGGCACCCAATTCTCTGAAATAACAAAAAAATACATAGAAATGAAATAATAAAACAATATTTTTGTCTTCCTATGGGAGCTGGTGCTGTTTATTTCAAACTGTTCACTAAGAATAAATGAACTTAAAATGATTATTTTTCTCATATCACATCTAAAGGATAGTCTATCCATACCTTTGACTTAGACTCAGCTTACTTTTTGGGTTTTGTTGAATACTGAGGATTATTCAGATGGATATTTTTGCTAGTGTCTGAAACTTGAAAAGAAAAATTTATTCTATTCATAGGTAATGTAATATACATACTTTGGTTTAAAGTAAATATTATAGTCATTATTTCCATATCATTTCTCATTGAGAATTTGGATTTTCTTTGGTGATTCCCTGACAGAAGTTCCTGAACTGTAACCCAAGAAACATATGCATTCAATTAAGAAACTATTCCTTAATCAAATATGTGTGGCAACTTCTGCATGATGTGACCCTTTCCAGAATAGTCACAAAATACAGAATCATATGAAGGACATGAAGATGAAGTTCAAGAAAGCAGCCAGTTAACTTTCTTTAACCTGTATTTTCTTACACTTGAGCACAAAGCAATTTCTTCTAACATGCTTTTTGCAATCAGGCCACCAATTTAGAAAATGGTCTTTCATGTAGGCAATTTGTATCGTATTAGTTTGCTTTAAAAAATAAGATCCCACAAATAGAGTTCAGTTGTTTGGTAAAAATATATTATTTCAGACAAATGTATTTGGTTTCTTTTTTATATTTACCCCTAAGGTTTTTGTAAGTGTAATCAATCAGTCTGCTTTCTGCAATCTATTTTTCTGTCTATTTTTTTCTCTCATAGCAAAGGCATCAGCCCAGCAGGGGTGAAGTATATATTATTATGTTATGTGGAAAAAAGTAAAACTCTTTGTTGTAGCATTGATTCTAAATATTACAATTTCTCAGGAAAATTTTAACATATTTTTCCTATAGCTATCCCTATTACTTGGAGCATTATACAGTGAGGGGAAAATTCCAGCTTTATATTTTTCACTATATATATATATATATATATATATATATATATATATATATATATATATATATGTGTGTGTATGTGTATGTGTATGTGTATGTGTGTGTGTGTGTATGTGTGTGTGTGTGTGTGGTTGAAGAAATAAAATCTGTCACAAGTAGAATATGTGAAGTTATTAATGTTTCTATTTTCTTTTGCTCTACTAATAGAACCATTTTTATCTTCATTGTAAAGATTAAAATTAAAAGACATTTTGACTGTTACACCCAACTTCCCTTTACTTTGTGTTTGGTTACTTGACTACATACCATGAAATGGTGGAGACCAGAAATATTTAAACTAATTTTCAGCGGGTAGAAGTGGTTTTTCTACAAGGAGTGTCCCGCTGAAGTTTTGGCGCAACCTTGGGTCACCAGCTCCAGGTTTCTCACCTTCCAGGATCGTCAGTTACAGTACCGAGGACAACCTTAACCAAAGTTTTGAAAACACACTGTTTTTTCTTCTGTGTGTCAATAAAGTTCTTCTAATGCAACCGTCTGATGATTCTTTGCGTATGAGCTATTGTATAATTTATTATTATTTAGTCATTCAGTAATTATCCAGAAAAATTATTGGGGTTATTAAGAATAATGCATAAATAAAATTTCTTGTTTGCCCTGTAATTATTTATGATAATTTAATGAGTCACTTGTTTAGTTTCTTAGAGTTATTCTAAGATTTGAGACTCATTTGAAGCTCAGGTGCCATAATTCTACATAGCTATATCATTTTTCTCCATTCATTCATACATTTATTGTTGTTTTTACCTCTTACAGTAGTTAAATGAATGAAAGAACCATGTGGTAGTGATTGCTGGACATTCTGTGAAAGTTTCCTTTGTGGACATTGGTCCTTATTTTAAAAGAAAAAAATTCTTGGAAATTTTGCTTTCTGAGCATGAAAAGCAGCTTTCATCTGATAAATTGATACATTTGCTTCATGATTAAAAGAGATCACTCTTCTCAAAATACTTTCTTATTTATTTGAGCTACTTGGAACCCCATGGTCAAATTTTCTTTTAATTGCAATGCCTTCAGCATGATTTTTGAAATACCTTTTTTGTATTCTTACTTTGATGCTTAGTTTTTTCCACTGGGCTAAGTTCCTTAGTTTGTTTTTCTTTTTCTTTTTTTTTCCCCAGAAAGCTGTTAGTTTGACTTATATTTTTAAGTAGATTTATATAAATAAATATACAAAAATAAACCCAAATGAAACTAGGATGTGAAATCATCATTCTATTTATAGACAGAATGAGCAAAATCATAATGCCTATGAGGCAAATGAACCTAAAATCATAAATTTATGGTAGTTTGGAGAAAAAATAAATGATGGAAATGATTGCTTAAAACCTTGTTTGCATACTGCAAGAGCTCATGAAAAATACTATGGACCAGTGAGAACCCATGTGTTTGCTTGCATTTCCAGTAGAAAAAAACAAAGAAATTTAACTTTCCAAGTATGTGTATAAAACGATCTACCTCAGGGATTCAGTAAATAATATGTCACCACAGTGGACAGACAGATTCAGCCATCTATTAACCCTGCTAGCATCATGTCTTCAGGGTTCAGTGCTGACTATGACTTCAGATTTTGCAAAGTGTTCAAGTGCCAAGTCAGGTAATGCCCATTTTCACTGATAACCGACCATTGCAAACATCCCAGCCTTTTGTCAGCACAGCGGCCCCAGAGCCATCCATCAGTGCTGGTAGTTCTGTCATGTGCATTTAAAATTAACATCAGCCAGCAGCTCAAAGTCTTTGTTACTGAACAGTCTCATCGCCATCCTCAGAACAGGGCTAAGGCAAGACTGAAGGGTGTGTGTGTCTGTTTTAAAAATGGTCTGTTGAGTAGTTATGAAGATATTTTTCTTGATAGATTCATTGATTCTAGTGTGGAAGACAGAAAGCCTTTAGAATTTGCAATCTCCATACAACTTCCTGAAAGTTTCTAAAGTCTTTGACTTCGAAGAAAGGATTTGAGTTAGTTAATATCAATGGCTGCATTGCTTGTTTTAAATTCCAAAATGGAACAGTGTGCCTTCGCTAGAATAATATTCATACCATATGCTTCTTAATGTTTTGATTCTCTAGGGTACGCTTAAGTGTTCTGAACATCAGATAATGTGTTCTATCCTCCCCAGCACCTAGGTCATATTCCAGGAATAAATTAGGCTTAAAGAAATACATTGACTCTTTGTGGCCACTGGGGTGCTATTTAGGGAACCACGTGTTGAGGGAAAGGGGTGTTGCTATCTTTCCAATATCAGAAATAGATTTATTTCATGTCTTAAGCCAGATGACAGTCTGCACTTTAGACATTGGCTAAAACACACAAATATATATATATATATAAATACAGTTTTAAAGAATATAATAATGTCCATTGTATATTAAGACATGGTGAAGAGCAGAGAGCAAGATGGTTTAACCCTGAAACATTATGAGTAAGTGAGCAGATCAACTTTTATATTGTAGCATATAATGTATTTGGTTTGTTAAAATTCCTTAGTTGTATTATTTTTGAAGAGATAAGTTTTAGCAAAAGGATTTTGACTTCAGATAGGCCCTAGAATGTTCAAGGAGATGAAATAAATGTAAGTGAAAACACATTTGAAAGTTTAAATCCATTTGAAAGACAGTATCTTTTATGAGAAAGAAAACTCCAAAGACAGAAAGAATGCCTTGAACATATAGCTAATAAAAATATCTTTTCTTCAAAGGGCTGTGCATTTTAATAAGTTAACTTGCCCTCATAACTTTTTTAGAATGTCGTAACTATAAAACAAACAGAAACTGAACCATCTTTGTTACTTGTATCTGATGATAGGGAAAATGTCTCAACTAGATAGGAGGATAATATTTGAAAGATTTACTGCTGGAAGATTTTCCCAGTTTCAGTCTTCAATTCTAACTTTTATCATGTAGACAGTAAATAAGTGTATTCATTCCTCTTCTACCTAGGCTCATGGCTTAGAACATTCTTGCTCTCTACCAACCTAACTTGAGTTTCTAAGCCCCTTTTTGATGAAGACTACTATGTCACTGATTAAACCTGTTACTAAGGATTAGCAATATATACCTGTAGTTGTCTCTTAGAAGTTGATAATTGAGACATTTTAAATATCCTGCACAGTGGGAGCGTTGCTCATGTAGAAATATTTTCCTATTGCTTGTGCTAGATGGAGAAAAAAGCTGGAAAAAATGGATTGACTACCAGAGTAGCAAAGCAACAGGCTTAAAATAATGTAGCACAAATTACACTGCTTTACTTTTTTTTTTTTTTAGACAAGGTCTTGCTTTGTACTTCAGGTTGGCCCTGAGCTCACTATGTAGTCCAGCCAAACCTCAAACTCAGCAATCCTCCTGCCTCTGCCTGCCAAGTGGTGGGATTACAGGCGTGAGCCATTGCACCTGGCTGCTTTTACTTTTATATGCTCAAGATAGCTACTAAAGTAATACTTTTTTTTTTTTT
>PVIC010027555.1:0-23744 GCA_004025085.1 Thryonomys swinderianus
CCTTTATACATACTCTTTTATTTTCTTTCTGTATCATATTTAGTCTTTCCTTCATTACATTGCCAAACCATATTTCTCCCATGAAAATTTCCCACTATATAAAAACTGTCATACTTTCTAGAGCTCATTTGCATCCACAGGTACTCATGTCAAAGAGAAGATCCAGAATTTGCCTATCTGTGATCTATTGACTTCACTTATTAGTATATCCTCCAGGTGTCTCCATTTGCACCTAAATGGATAGATCTTGTCATTCTTTATGGCAGAGCAATACTCCATTTTATTAAAAAAAAAACACATCTTTATCCACTTTCCAGTTGATGGACATTAGGGTTGTTTCCAAGATAGAGCTATCACGAACTGAGCTGCTATGAACAGGGTGTACATCTGTCTTTCCAATGTGATTTTTAAATTCCTTTGGGTATATTCCTAGCAGGGGGATAGCAGGGTCAAATTGGGACCCCTGGTCCTAGTTTTCGGAGAAATCTCCACACAAATCTCCACAATGGTTGCAAAGTCTGCAATCCCACCAACAGTGGAGAAGGGTTCCTTTCTCCCCGCAGCCACACCAGCATTTATCAGTGGCTGATTTTGTAATAGCGGCCATTCTTTGTGGAGTGAGATGAAATCTCACTGTTGTTTTCATTTGCATCTTTTGAATGACCAGGGATGTGGAACATTTCTTCATATGTTTCCTGGATGCTTTGACTTCTGTTCATTTCAGATGCCCATTTTTGAATTGGGTCTTTAAACTTGGGGGGGCTGATCTGTTTGAGTTCTTTATATAATGTAGATAATAGCCCTTTGTCTGATTAACAGCTAGTAAAGATTTTTTTCCCATGTTGTTGGTTCTCTTTTAGCAGTGCCAGCAACTTCCTTTGCTGTGCAGAATCTTTTCAGTAGGATGAGATCCCATTTGTTGATTCTTTCTGCTAGTTCTTGTGCTATAGAGGTTTTATTCATAAAGTCTCTGCCTAAGCCAATGTCTCCAAGAGTTTTACCTAACCTGTTTTCCGGCAGGCTTATTGTTTCTGTTTTAATGTTTAAGTCTCTTTTCCACTGTGAGTTTAGTTTTGTGCATGGTGAAAAAGATAGGTCTAGCTTTAGCTTTTGGCAGGTTAAAGCCCAGTTTTTCCAGCAACATTTGTTAAATAGGCTGTCTTTCTTCCATTGGGGATGTTTGACTCCTTTGTCAAAGACAGGTGGCTTAGTGTATCCGGAGTTGTTTCTGGGTCTTCTAATCTATTCCACTGGTCCTCGGGTCTGTTACTTTGCCAGTACCATAAAGTTTTTATCACAGCAGCTTTATAGTAGAGTTTTAAATTGGGGATTGTAATACCCCCTGCCATGTCATGGTTGCTTAGAATTGCTTTTGCTATTCTAGGTTTCTTGTGGTTCCAGATGAATTTTTGTATTATTTTCTCTAGCTCTGTGAACTAAACTGTTGGAATTTCAATTGGAATTGCATTGAATCTGCATACTAGTAGGGGGAGTATAGCCATATTGACAATGTTGGTTCTCCTGACCCAGGAACAAGGGATATCTTTCCACTTTCTGGTTTCCTTTTCTATCTCAGTTTTTCAGAGTCCTATAGTTTTCAGAGTAGAAGTCTTTCATTTTCTTTGTTAGGTTGATTCCTAGGTATGTCATTTTTCTGGGTGCTACTGTGAAAGGGATTGCTTCCTTAATTTCTCGTTCAGTGAATCTGTTGTTTGTGTAGACAAAGGCTGTTGATTTTTTAGCATTGACCTGTATCCAGCAACACTACCAAATTTGGTAATTAAGTCTAGCAGTCTTTTGGTTGAGTTTTTAGGATCCTCTAGATGGAGTATCATATCATCAGCAAATAATGACAGTTTAACTTCTTCCTTTCCTATCTTTATTCCTTTTATCTCTTTGTCCTGCCTCATTGCTATGGCTAATGTTTCCAGTACTATATTGAACAAGAGTGGTGACAGCAGGCATCCTTGTCTCATTCCTGACCTTTTGTGTAAAAGGTTTCAGTTTTTGCCCACTGAGAATAATGCTGGCTGTTGTTTTCTTTTAAATAGCTTGTATTAAATTGAGATAAAGTCCATTGATTCCGATTCTCTGTAGGGTTTTGATCATAAATGGGTGTTGGACTTTGTCAAATGCTTTTTCTGCATCTACTGAGATAATCATATGGATTTTGTTCTTTAGTATGTGAATACAATGTATTCCATTGATTGATTTATGTATGTTGAACAAGCTTCGCATCCCTGGGATAAATCCGACTTGATCAGGGTGTATGATTTTCTTGATAACTCTCTGTACACTGTTTGCCAATATTTTATGGAGGATTGAGAAGTACTGGTATTAACTCTACTTTAAAAGTTTTGTAGAATTCAGCAGCAAAGCCATCAGGACCAGGGCTTTTCTTTGTTGGTAGGTTTTCTATTACATTTTCAATTTCCCAGACTGATATCGGGTTGTTTATTTTTATATCCTCTTCATTCAGCTTTGGAAGTTCATATGTGTCTAGGAATCTATCCATGTCTTCTAGATTTTCCATTTCCTTGGAGTATAGATTTTCAAAGTATGTGTTTATGATCCTTTGGACTTCCTCTGGGTCTGTGCTGATTTCCCCATTTTCATTCCTTCTAGCATGGATTTGAGCCTTTTCCTTTCTTGTTTAATAAGGTTGGCTAAGGGTCTGTCAATCTTATTTATCCTTTCAAAGAACCAGCTCTTTGATTCATGGATTCTTTGTATTGTTCTCTTTGTCTGCATTGCATTAATTTCTGCTCTGATCCTTATACTTTCCTCTCTAGTATGTGCTTTGGGTTTGTTTTGCTCCTCTTTTTCTAATTGTCTGAGGTTCATCATTAGATTTTTTATTTCAGTTTGCTCTATTTTCCGAGTGTAGGCATTAATTGCTATGAATTTTCCTCTCAGAATCGCTTTCATTGTGTCCCATACATTCCTGTATGTTGTGCTGGGGTTGTCATTTAGTTGTAGAGACTTTTTAATTTCTTCTGTGGCCCATTGGTTGGTTAACAGAGTGTTGTTCAATTTCCATGTGTTTGTGAGGATCTTGGAATTTTTTCTGCTATTCAGCTCCAGTTTCAAGGCACTATGGTCTAATAGTATGCAGGGGATAACTTTGATTCCTTTGCATCTACTTAAGCTTGTTCTATTGACTAGAATAGAATGATCCATGAGCAGCTGAGAAGAAGGTACATTCTCATTTTGAAGGGTGAAAAATTCTGTAGGCATCTAATAAGTCCATTTGGTCAAAAGTTTGATTTAGCTCAAGTATTTACTTATTGATTCTTTGTCCAGTTGATCTGTCAGTTTGTGACAGTGGAGTATTAAAATCCCCTACTATTATTGTATTCCTGGATAACTGTCTTTTCATGTCCAGTAATGTTTGTTTTATATAGTTGGGTGCATTGGAGTTCGGTGCATAAATACTTATGATTATTATTTCTTTCTCTTGGATTGTTCCCTGTATGAGAATATAGTGACCTTCTTTATCTCTTTTAATCAGTTTGGGTTTGAAATGTATTTTATCTGCAAACAAGATAACCATTCCTGCTTTTTTGCTTTTTCTTGTGGCATGGTGGCTTGTTTTCCAAACTTTTATTTTCAGTGTATGGGTTTTCTTCTGAATTAGGTATGTTTCCTGCATGCAGCAGATTGTAGGATCTTGCTTCTTGATCCAATCTGTTAGTCTGGGTCTTTTAATTGGCCCATTGAGTCCATTGACATTAATGGTTATAACTGGTATGGACATATTCAGAGCTGCCATGTTTCCCTCTGCTTGCTTCTTTTCTTCTTTGCTTTTCCCCTTTTCTATTTAGTTTCTTGTTTGCCCCAATGAATTCACTCTCCTGGGTCTCATGGGTATGGAATATTTTGTGTGTTTTTTTTTTTTCCAAGATGCTCTTTCAGATGTTTTGGAGTGCAGATTTCATGTTTGAGAAGTTTTTCAGGTGTTCTTTGTCATGGAAGTATCTTATTTCCCCATCTATTCTGAAAGATAGTTTTGCAGGATTCAACAGTCTAGGTTGGAGGTTGTTTTCCTGCAGTGCTTGAAATACTTCTCTCCATGTTCTCCTTGCATTGAGTGTTTGTGTTGAAAAGTCTGCTGTGATCCTAATTGGCTTCCCTTTGTAGGTGATTTTCTTCCTTTCTCTCACTGCTTTCATTATTTCATTCTTTTGTTGTACATCTGGAACCTTGATAATTATATGTCTTGGTGTAGATTTTTTTTTTTTTATGTCACGGCGTTTTGGAATCCAATAGGCCTCATTTATCTGTATGTCTATTTCTTTGCCTGTGAAGTTTTCTGTTGTTATCTCTGACAATAGCTTTTTTATGTCTTTTGCACTGTCTCCTGATTCCTCAGTGACTCCAATCAGTCTTATGTTATTTTTCTTAGAGTCATTTAGAAGCCATTGAATTGATTTCTCATGGTCCCTTGCTCTTTTCCATAGATTATACCTTTCCTGCTCGCTGGCTGCTATGCTGTCCTCTAGGTCTGAGATTCGGTTCTCTGCTTCATTCATCCTGCTGCACAAGCTTTTGTTCTCCTTCATCATTCCCTGGAGCTCTGCCTGAAGCTGTTTAAAAGGTTCCATTGCTTCTGCTATCTTGGATTCTAACATCTCGCTGATCTCGTCTTTAATGATGTTTTTCACTGTGGACAGTATTCCTGTTTTGATCTCAGAGATGAGTTCTGATTTCCATTGTACTAGATCTGCTTTAGTTACCATCTCCAAGAGTCCTGGTGTTTGAGTTTCAGATTGCCCTATTTCCCTTTTCTCTGAATTTCCCTGTGGTGGTGATCTTTGTGTCTGTTTTTTTTGTGTGTGTGTGTATTTTTCTCATTTCTACTCTTTCGTTGTTACTAATGCTCTTTTTTGCCTGATGACAGAGCAGCATTTGTTGCAGGTCTCTATTATCTGTGGCCCTTTGGATATGGCACTTTCCTGGGGGGTCCTCCTTGAAGATGTAATGACCCTTGAGAGTTCTCAGTTCTGACACATCATGGGAGGTATTTGAGCAGGACAATCACATCATGTTTGTTACCATAATACAATCAATGTCAATATCAGTATTAAACACAGTAAGATAGGAGAGGGTGTGGGGACAAGTGTTGAATAGAGAGATCTAGGAGTCAATGGCAAAATAGAAGCTAGATCCCCCCCCCCTTTTTATCTTGCCTGGTCTCTCAGTGCGGCTCTAGGAGCACGCCTCCTGTGGAGGGACGCAGGAGATGGCTCCTCCTCTATGACCTGGGTCCTCACAAGGCAGCTCTGGTGTGGGCTTCGGGCTGGGTGGAGGCCCTCAACCTTCCGTGGTGTCGATGGCGCCCAGGGTCCGTACCTGACTCCTCCCTGCCCAGCTCCAGGGTACAGTGGGCTGGTGGGCTGCCCTCAGTTTGCCACTGGAAATAGATGGCGCCTGGTAGCTGAGTCCGTGCTGCTCCGGGATACAGCGGGCCGGTAGGAGGCCCTCAGTCCCACAGAAACGGATACATTTTCATTTAATTTAATAATTGCCTGGGCTACATAGTGAGCTCATGGCCAGCCTGAACTACAAAGTGAGACCCTGTCTGTAATAATAGTAATAATAATAATAATAATAATTTAATAATTGTCAATGCTTCAGAGTACGAAGAGATGCTTTGATACTTTTTCAGTGGGAAATTCTGACAAATGTGTGCTCTGTGTCCTTTAGTTTTTCTTTAAAGCTGGACAAGTGAAGAAGCAGAAGATACATTTCACCCAGGTCTGCAAATTGCAAAGGCAGTTGCATTAGACAGAAAAAGGCAATGCCTGATAATCAGGCTGTTTGGATTGAGAAACAAAATCATAAAGCAGATGACTTATTGATAATAAGAAAGTAAGCAAATGATAAAGCCTTGGTAATAGGCTTAGACAGAAAGAGAGATGCACCCAACAGACACAGCAGGAATCATTTCGCTGAGCTGGTGCTCTCTGCAGAGGACTGTAACACTGATGATCCCCAAAGCAGGCCATGAAGAGTTAACCTCAAGACTGACTTGTTTTGGGAAATGAGGCTGGATGAAGCCTACAGGCCAAACTCAGAGGAATTTGCCCCCAAGTTCCATCCCCACAACTAATTTCCAAGGAGGAGGTAAATGTTCTGTTGATAACCATATATTTTGTCCATTGTTCCTAATTTGAGCGTGCTTTGTCTTTTCCCTTTTGAACCCTGCTCATCTTAACTTCCATGGAGACCACAGTGACTTGCCTTGACCCCAGTGATTGCCAATAAAAGTCAGGGCCTGGGACTGGCCAGCACCTTTGCTGGTTGCACTATCATCAGTCATCCTGGGTCCCCACTTTCTCTCTCTTAGTTCTGTAGGTTTTCTCAGGACTGCATTGTATACCGAGCAGCTGGGAGTAGAACCTACTACAGGAGGCCCCGATGCTTATAAAGTTAGCCAAAAAGCATCACGGTCTCCTGAAGTGTGCACTAGCTGGGGCATGAGAAGAGGGCCTGAGCCTGGCCTAAGCTGCTCCGCAGGAGTTAACCTGTAAGCAGGCCAATGGGAGCTTGCTGCCTGCAAGTCAACTACAGCAAAACAAGTTCGGATAAAATAAAAAGAAACAAACATGAACTTCAGTGAAGAGAATTAGAGGAGCCACTGATGTTTATGCTCGGAGTCCAACAAATCTGAAAAAGCAGCTTTTCTATCTAAACAGCTGAGAGAAGTGTTCATATCTCATCCTCAGTGTGGTCCTATTACAGTTCATTTAGGAACCAACGGATTTCCACTTCATCCTGATGACCAGAAACCATCCATTTTCAAAAAAACGACAATAGTAATTTTAGCTTTCACTGAATCCCATGCATAATCTAAGTTTCATTAACAACTTTAGGTATCTATTTAAGACAAATTAAAGCTTTTTATTTTTTATTTTTATTTATTTTTTACTGTGTGGGACAGTTTTTACAAACAAATATCTTACTTATTGGCTTTCACTAATTCACTGGTAAATTTATTTGAAATGGTCAATTCAGATCTGTAACTATGGAAAAGAAATGGATTACTTGGACCAAGTCATTAGATAATTATATTTGTTAGTGTTCTTTCAGTTACAAGCAGTGAAACTCTGTCTGTCAGCTCAAAGAAAGGAGGAGAATCAATGAGAAGGTAGTTCATGACATCAAAGGAACAGCTAAGAAAATAAGAGTTTAAAAGTGATTGAATTGGAGCTCCTGAAATACCACATGGACCATTCTGTAGACTAGAGCAGAGGTGAATGTAAATGAACTTTTGTCCAAAAGAACCAACAACCACTTTAACCTCGGAGGGCTATGCAGGCTCTGCTGCACTACTCAAGTTACTATTATACTTTGAACATAATCATAAAATATAAATGAGCACAGCCATATATCAGTAATATTCTAACTAGGCTAAAATGTGAATATCATAGAATTTTCATGGCTCATGAAGTGTAATTCTTTTAAATTTTTCCTTCACCCATTCAAAAAGTGTAAAAACTACTATTGCCTACAGCTCACACAGTTACAACCATACAGGCTGGATTTGGCTACCTCCGCCTGTAACCCTTCATCTGATCATTTTTACTCTGCACAGTTTTGCCACAAACTCTTATGTACCTTCAGTCTCTTTGTTCATAGTTAAAAATTCTGAGAGATAATCTTAATTGTCTTAATTTGAATGAGTTTTCTACTCCTAGGTCAACTGCTCCCTGACAGGTGGAAAGGATTGCCCAGGACAGAAAGGGCCTCTGGAAGCTATTCCTGAGTACCAGGGTAGTTATCAAAAAATATTGGACAGTAGAGTGTTATGAGCTCAGCAATTTCTTAAATAAACACCTACTTTAAAAACATCATGGTTTCTTTTAAAAAATGTGTCTAGGTTAATAAATGTTGGTACTTAAGCAGACATGTAGAAACTTTAATCAGTGCATCTATACTTGAGCACTGCCTTGCATTTCACACCTTTTGTCTTGTCTGGGAAAAGAAGTAAGTTCCCCAGATGGGACTCTAAGGACCTCCAAATATCAGTACACTCTGCTTTGGTCTATTCCAAATTCCATAAAGTTTTACATTAAAAATTTTGAAAGCCAGCTTAAAGAGGTTTAAACTTCTTGCTTATATAATAATATCTAACTTGAGAAGAATAACTTAGAAATCCTGTCCACTTTAACTTCAAAATATGTTACTACCATGCCACCAACTCCATCCTGTCAATAAATTATGGGAATCTGAGAAAGAACAAATGGAGGCATGGAATTGGGGTAAAACAAGAAAGATAAGATAAATATATATTGCAAATAAGGTCAAATGGCACTAAAGCCATGTTCAACATTAGACTCCAACCCCCATTACACTTCTCATTTTATAGGGTGTTACACTTTTTACCCCATTGGCCTGATTAGGCAATTAGCAACAGCTGCTGCTCCCAGTCACAAGTGAAGTAAATGAAAGGGGCATTGTCTGTTCCTGATAGAAACAACTGATAACCATCAAAGGATTAGGAAATCAGGACAGATGTTTTACATTCTTATTTTTTTCTCTATCAAATATTCATCATGTTTCTGCTCCACTTTTTCCTAAAGATATTGTTTGAGCATGGCATTGTGTGTTTAGCAGGCTCCAACTGCCATATATAACTTTCCCATAAAAAAAAAAACTTCCCATAAAACTCACACAGAGTTAGTCGGCCCCTTCCTTCTTTGTGCTCTCAAAACAGCTTTAAAACCTATTTTAGATTTTTTTTGTCCTTCCAGTTGTTCATTAAAATATTTGTGTATGACTATTAGTGTATTTCTATTATGTATTTCTCCCTTAGTCTTCTCCATGTATTTTTTATTAAATTCAAGATACTGTACTTACCTATATTATGCCATCTACATATCCTTTCTTTGAAGATAAGCCATTAGTGATAAATAAGAAATAAAATAAATAATAATAATAAAATTAAATTTAAAAAATATGTTTTATTCTCTCCAGATATTTATAGTTTAAAATAATTGTAGGTAAACAATCTTACTTATTGTAGTAGGTAGGCATAATTCCAAAATAACTTCCAACATTCTACCTCCTATATACATTATGCTGTCCTACACAGTGTGGAATATGCTTAGGAATATGATGGGCGAACACACTTGTGATTATGTTACATAGAAAAATATATTTTATATATATGTACATGTATATATATATATATATATATTTAAAATTCAGCTCCATTAAAAGTTATATAAACTCATGGACTAGGCTAATCAGATGAGCCCTTTAATAGAAAGTGAAAGTTCCAAGAAATGCTCTTGAGGTATAATTGCAAGTAAGCAAATGTTCCTGTATACTGGCTTATGGATAGGATGATATGGAAGAAAATAGATGAGGAGAAATTGTACTCTAAAGATTATATTTAAGTCACAATACAGAACATCTAACCATACCTGGTTTAGATCGATTTAAATGGTGAGAAGGTTTTAGATATTGAAATCATATGTAGATTTGATTTTGAACAGTGAGTTGAATATTTAATGAGATTTTGATTGAAAATAAAGATTTGAGAATCTGAGCCAAAATTGTGATGGAGTGAAACTAGGAACAAGAATTTTGAAGCCTTGGAGCCAGAGGTTAAACTGTGTTGCTCTACCGTTGCTCCCAAGATTTCTGTATGTACATGTGTGTGTGCACACACACACACACACATACACTCATACACTCACACACACTCACACACACACTCATACACTCACACAGACTCCCAGGAGTCTTTTCTTCTTTTCCATATAAGCAGAAGCTCTTAGGATGATGAAACAGTCTCATGATAAGCACACCATATATGATGAAGAAAAGACATTTTCAAATATAAATAAGGTTTCTAATAACTTAACTTTGAAGATTATTCTTGACAGGGTTGACCTAATTTTAATACACAGGTGAGTTTCAAAAAGGAATTTTCCTGTTGTCTTTCAAGTAGGGAAATAATCATGTTATGAACTGCCTGTGGAAGCGGTTGCATGCTTAGGCTCTGAGAGATGGCTCTGGGAGATCAGGGCTGTCTCTAGCTGACGGAAAGAAAAAGAGGACGTCAGACCTGTCGGAGCCACCTGCTAATAACCATAGAAGCCTGCAAGTAGACCCCAATCACCAAAAACAGACTTGTGATTACTTCTTTGATTTCAGCCTGCTAAGATCTGTGTGGGAAATACAGCTAACCTAACTGTAGGACCTACGTACACCATGAAGTAATGAAGGGATATTGTGTGAGATATAAATAACATGATAACTTGTAACACTGTAATCTAAAACTAGTATAGCCGAATTTTAATTACTGTTCTGGGTTAACAGATTTTAGCTTGTTGTGATTGTTGACTGTATCTGTATCTGACCATTACTCTTATGAAGAGAATTTAGTGCATATTTGCATAATTTCCTCACTAGTAGCTTAAGTCTGTTGTTTCTCTTATTTTTCCCTTATGGGAAAGCTCAGGTCTTTCTATATTGTTTATTCAATGTAACCCATGTACTAGAGTTACAACTATTTTAAAACTTTAAAGTCTTTTTCTTCATAATTTGATACGTGTTTATGCTTTCTTCACTGTTAATCCCCCCAAAAAAGAATTGCTTGAATTTTCATCTGTATTTGAAACTATTTTATGTTCCTGTTGCAAAAGGTGGCTAATGACACTCCCTCAACAGAAAGAAGACCTAGAAACACCCAATTTTGACTGTATTTTATACTTGTCCTCTGTTAGTTGCCTGTAGTATCCTGAAATCTAACTATGTTTGAGTTCATTTCACCAGTTATTGTTTCACCTAAACCAGGACTTATTATTTTTAGCTTACAATTTTTAAAGTAATATTTTATGTTAAAAGTAACTTTTTTCTAAATTAGTGCATAATATAACATTTAAAAATGAGTCCCAAAAATAAATATGTGAAGCAGAAATCACCATACCATAGTTATAAGCTATTCTTTCTGAGATTTAAAATAACACTCATTCAAAGTACTCATCAAATAATGTAATTATATATCATTTTAAAAGAACTGCCTATTAAAAAGTGTGAATAATATCAATTTCCTTAAAAATAAATAAAGTGTGCTGAATTAGTTATAGTCCAAAAAAGTGAATGAAAACTATATAGTCAATTTTCTCCGATTAAAGTAGAAGGGACAGAATCATATATTTTGTTTGTTTGTGAGATGCACATGATTGGTGAAGAAAACACAAGCACTTCAGGACGTTTCTGCGTGCAAATTTGCAGTTGGTGTGGATGTGCCATCTGTAACCAGAGAGTTAAATACATGGAAACATATGAGGACTTCCCAACAGCAAAAAGCCACTTGAACAAAATTCCTAAGTTTTTCCTTCATTTTAAGTCAATTTTCCTTGCAAGATTCCTTCAGCTTGGCTTTTCTTCTTCAGGTAAAATTTCATATCCTAAACCTATTCTTTTAAAAATACTGGACAATTTAATTTTGGTCTCTGTCTTTTGCATTTTACTAATTGATTTTTTTTATTCCACTAATGAGTTTTGGCTTATTGTGTGTAAAAACATTCTCAGACCATAACCCAAAGCCTATCATGATGACAACAACAGCAAAGCTTTTTATTAAAAATATCAAAGCCATCTGCCTCTGAAATAAATTCAGTCCCTGCCTTAGAATATTAAAACATTAGATAATATATTTTTAAGCTGGTGTATATTTTTTCTCTTCTGTCATTATTGCCACTGGACCTTTTGTTACAGTGACTACTGCTGTCACTACTACTATGTACAGTAAACAGGTCCATATTCATTGCTGCGCCTTCCCCATTTGAATTTAGGAATTTTCTTGTTCAGTGTTCTTAGAAATTTGTCATTAGCACCTGCAGCAGAGTGTTTCTAAAATGGTCCTTGCTTTTTCTGTCTCCAGGAATGATAGGTTAAGGAATTCTTTTCTCTTCAGTCCAGCTTGAACTATTGACTCACTTTTAACAAATGGAATGGGACAAAATAATACTGAATGTCACTTCCAAGACAGGGACATCAAAAGAGTCCAGCTCCTGCCTTACTGGTCATCTGTAGCTCTCTTACTTGCTGATGATGGGGGAAGATGGAAAACATGTTGTAGGATCACTTTCACAGAGGCCCAATAACAAAAGAAAACTTATACTAAAGCCTGCCAGAAACAGTCCAGACAATAACCACTGAATGAACTCAGATGTAGCAGCTCCTGTGCGAGCCTGGGCTGATTACAACTGTAGCTCAGATCTACTGCAGCTGTGTGAGAACTTCTGAGCCCAAAGATTCAGACAGATGACACTGAGTCACAGAGTATGTCTTGTCAGTGTATATATTCAGGGGATATTTTTGTTTGCACATTAATTGATAGTGTAGTTTCATAACTGAATTTGTAGAATTTCTATGGTTTTATGCTATCTATCTTAGCTGTCTTTGGTATTTTTCTGATTAGTAATTTCCTTACTTTCTGCCTCTCACTAAATTCTAAGCAGAACAGGAACTAATCCTTGCTGGTCACTCTCCCCACTGTGGTCAACACTCAGCAATGTTCTCTCTATGTCTCAATGACTCACACAGCACAGACCCAGAACATCAGCAAGCACACAATTAGGGCAGAGCGATGGAAGTCTCAGGGGGCTTACCAACTAGCAGGACAGCTGTTGATTAGCTAGAGATGCAATAATATGCAAAGAGAAGGAAATGCTGGCTGCCAGGCACTATTTCCCAGCAGTGGAGGAGAGAAAAAAAGTGTTACAAGGAGGGCTGGAGGGTTAACTCAGTGGTTCCGGCGCCTGCCTTGCAATGCAAGGTCCTGAATTTGATCCCTGGAAACCACATACAATGCTGGGCGTGGAGACTCACGCCCACTAGCAATCAATACCACATACCACAGTGCAGGGCGTGGTGGCTCACGCCTTTAATCCCAGCACTCGGGAGGCAGAGGCAGGAGGATTGCTGAGTTTGAGGCTTGCCTGGGCTACATAGTGAGCTCAGAGCCAGCCTGAACTACAAAGTGAGACCCTGTCTCAAAAAAAAAAAAAATGTTACAAGGAATATTTTCATGTAGAAACAAATATTTCATAAAATGTGAAATATTAATATAAATTCTTTAGTCTCTATTTCTATTTTTAACTTGAGACAGTTGCTTTTATAAGCACTGAGTTATGTTTTCATTAAGCATCAAGTTTCTTGTGTTGCAGATGTTCTGGTAGGATTACAATTATTTTCAGGAAGTGTAAGTTGAAAGCCCTATAGATTCTACCATCCCAGTAACCTCCTTCCATCCCTCTCTCCTTCATTCTCACATTAGATTTAGGAGTAGTTCACACTGACAAAGAAAGAAATGGGATCTTCAAACAGCATGGTTCTGTTCAGTTGATACTTCGGCTACTTCCAGCAGATTGACCTGCAGAGGCCTTCTGGTCTGCCATATTCTGCTTCCAAATATTCTGATATTCTGAGGAATATGATGGTGGTGTTGCTTATGGCAGCATCTCCCAGCTCCTTCTCATAGTCATTTTATTTCTTCCTCTATTCCTAGATGCTTTCCTGTTGGTTCCTTCTTTCATTGCAAAATGTTTCCCTTGAAGAGTTGCTCTGAGAATCTGTGATAGGAATCATGGTAGATGTGATTAAACCTGTTATCACCAAATCACTCTGTTGCATAGTCTGATTCTGTACAATCTGTATGTATGCCCATGTCTAAGATGACTCACATCTGTAAGGATGCTTCACTATCACAGAAGATAATTTTTTATTTTATTTTATTTTATTTTATTTTATTTTATTTTATTTTATTTTATTTTATTTTATTTTATTTTATTTTATTTTATTTTATTTTATTTTATTTTATTTTTTTGCTTTTTGAGACAGGGTCTCGCTTTGTAGTTCAGGCTGGCCCTGAGCTCTCTATGGTGCCCAGGCAAGCCGCCACAAACTCAGCCTGTCTCTGCCTCCCGAGTGCTGGGATTACAGGCATGAGCCACCACGTCCGGCATTGTGGTATGCAGTGTTGATTGTTGGTGGGCATGTCTCCACGCCCAACATTATATGTGGTTACTGGGGATCGAACTCAGGACCTTGCGCTTGCGAGGCAGGCGCCAGAACCACTGAGCTAACCCTCCAGCCCCACAGAAGATAATTTAAAATGAGACTTATAGAAAATTATAAAATGCTACCTGTAAATTACAATCAATTCTAAGTCATTTCAATTGTTTTTAACTTTACATATTTTTACAAATGGAGCTGTGTCTTTACCTAAAAGTATTACATTTAAATGGTCACATAAAATTCACCACATCTACCCTGTAAATACTACTGAATTTAAGGATACAGTTCGGGTAGCTGCAGTTTTGAAGGTTCATATGCTCCCACAACATAGAGAAACGAAAGTAAGTCAGAGATAAAGTTTCCAAAAAGGAGAATTATAAATACTAAGAATCTTATGCCAGGGTCTGAAATCCACACCACAGGTTAGAACGATAATTAAACTGCTCTCTTTTAAAATTCAGACCGAAACAGAAGCACACCAGCTCATAGGTGTCTTTTTATGAGAAATGGGAGAAATTTCACAGGGATGTGGGGATAATCATTATTTCACGCTGAAGAATTTAAGAAATTAAGTGCACTGCTTTCCTCAGGCATGGAATATTAAATGTAAGTTATAATTATTTATCAATCTAGTGGATAATAGATGCATTACTGAGGATTTTGACTCTTACCCAGGGCAAAGTATGTCAGGAGAGAGGAGTGGGTTGAGTGAGGGAGGTGATACAGAGGCCCAAGTAGCGAACTGTGGGCCCTGTCTAGAAGGTGTTGGTAAGTCCAGGGCCTGCCATTCAGCAGGCAGACATGCATAATATGTGATGGTAATCTTATTAATAATGGAATGAATCTCAGCAGCCTATGAGAAGCTTTGCTCTTTGTGTCTTGCCCTGTGTGCTGAAGAACAAATCTGGCAATGTCTTTCACCATAGTGTTTGCATATGATATGCAATTGTAATCTTTATAAGGTCAGGATATGTCATTGTCTCATTGCAAATGTAAGGGATGTAGATTACTCTTTGCTAGTAATTTTTAGAGAATATCAATAAAATGTCCGTTAACTTCCTGGATTTCTCTGTGTCCTTCACATGAGGTCATTATAAGAAGCTTCACGTCAGTGCCTAATGAGGATTCTGTGGTAAATCTACCAACAGTTTATGAAATCTAAGTCTTGGAGTTGCAGATGTATGGCATTTCCATAGAGTACTTTGTACAAAATGGAGTGGAGTCTACTATAGTCTTACATCTCCTTGACAGTCAATTTTGTGTCTTATTCACAAATGTAGCACTTTGTGTGAAGCAGTTGCCATCAATGTTACAAATCCTAATGAAGTGCTTTACCTCCTGCCAGATTTTAGTTGGAAGGCTTTCAAAGGCATTCACATTTATATAGGACTGTTTTTACCAGCAATGCACAGTGAAATCCTACTGCAGAATATGCTTTATTTTCTATTTCCTTTCTCTGGGATGTATGTTGAGAGACAGGAAGGAGATTGGTATTATACATGTAAAGAGAAGAAAGCAATTAAGCCAGAAAAGATTGATAGGCTCCACCTAATGTAGCCCTATTGTTATGAATGAGAGAAGTGCATACGTCTTTAGACTTTGGGATTTCCTTCTCCATGCTGCTGTTTCCTGTTTTCAAAATTTAATGTTTTAGAGATCTTGTTCTGTTTTTTTCCTGTTCCTCTCTCCTCTCTCTCTCTCTCTCTCTCTCTCTCTCTCTCTCTCTCTCTCTCTCTCTCTCTCTCTCTCTCTTCCTGTCTTTCTGTCTCTCTCTTTTAATGCAGTAGGAGGATCAAACTCAGGACATTGCACTTGCATGCCAGGCATGGTGCCACTGAACTAAATCCCTGGTCCCCTTGTTTTGTATTTTTTGTCCAATACTATTAAGAGTAGCAAAGTTCGGGCCGGAGGGTTAGCTCAGTGGTTCCGGCACCTGCCTCGCAAGCGTAACGACCTGAGTTCGATCCCCGATTACCACATATAATGCTGGGCGTAGTGGCTCATGCCTGTAATCCCAGCACTCGGGAGGCAGAGACGGGAGGATTGCTGAGTTCGAGGCGGCTTGCCTGGGCACCATAGTGAGCTCAGGGCCAGCCTGAACTACAAAGCAAGACCCTGTCTCCAAAAAAAGCAAAAAAAAAAAGAGTAGCAAAGTTCAGGGTCAAAAGACAAAAATTAAATAAATAAAAGTAAACATATGTAAACACATTATAAATAGGTGAAAAAAGAAAAATCATAGAGACAAAGTCACTTTTCCTTTCAGACTATTGAACATTAGCTAGCTATAATAAATACAAATGTGATTATTATAATTACATATGTGATTATATTGGAATGTGAGCTTTGGTAAATTGGCCAAAAAGGATCTAGTAATTCAATCCTGACTCTTGTCTCTCAATAATTTTGAATTCTAACATCTGGATTGACCATGAAAAATCTTCCAATTTTAACACCTGTGTTGAGTCATTAGCTTCATGACTGTTTTGTCCCTCAGTGATATGGAATTTAAGTAGCACTACACAAATACATCATAATGTTTATTGTTTGTCCATTTTTAAAATTAGCAGAATCATTTGAGGATTGACTGAAGGAGATATGTGTCTTTGGCTTCTCTTCCAGGAATACGAACAAAGCAAAATTTAAAATTGATTTTCAGACACGATACTCATATTAGTTTCATAATGTTATTTCATGGCAGATGTTGTTCTAGAGCTTTATTTCCTCTTCTCAATAAGATCATTGGAGAGATGAGGAAACTGAGGCCCAGAAAATGCCAGACACGAGGTATGACCTTCAGTGTTGAGCACTTAGTAAAGAAGCACGCGGGGCTGCAGGGCTGGACGGCGCCAGCATCAGGACTGTGCTGGGTACAACGCTCTGATTTCACTAAACCTCGCTTGGGGCTTCTGAAGCTCAGGTGAGAGTGAATACAAACGTCATGAACACAGAACCGCTCACATGCTGTTGGTTTGTTCTTTTAATTTTTTCAACTAAGATAAGTTAATAACTAGGAACAATTATTTTTAAGAAAATGTTAGACTAGCAATTTAGAAGAGCCCTCTTCCATCTTCACTTTAAAAGAACATGTATAAGGATAAGTGTGAAAATGGTGAAAAAAAGTTAAAAATCTTGACATGTATGTCATATATTGTCATAATCTGAACAAATTTTATGAGCAATATAAATTGGGACTGAATCTAAAAAAATGTATGACATAGGACTGTTGTAGCAAAGGGTAGAGGGAGAAGCATTTTAAAATGTTTAAACGCTCTTGGTTAGATTTTACTGTGTATTATCAGAATTATATCTAATCCTCTAAGATTTTGAAGGCCTAGAATCATTTAAAAATGGTAGAAAATAATAAGAAAGTACTAAATTAAAAAATTTCTGGAATCTTAATTTTGTCAAAAGAGCCAAACACTTTCAGTGCAAGGAAGACAGCCTCTTTAACAAATGGTGCTGAAAAAGCTGGCTTCAAATGAGTCAAAGACTAAGATTAGAGCCATATCTGTCACCATACTAAGCTGAAATCCAAATAGATCAAAGATCTAAATATTAAAACAGAAGCACTAAATCTGCTAGAAGGTAGAACAGGCAAAACTCTTGAAGACACAGGGCTAGGCAAAAACTTTATGGACAAAACCCCAACAATACAGGAAATAGCACAAAGAATGAATTGGGATCTCACCTTGTTAAAAACCTTTTGGACAGCAAAATAAATTACTGTCATGGTGAAGAAATGTCAAAATGTGGGAAAAAAAACATTGCCTGCTAGTCCTCAGACCAAAAGACTAATATCTAGAATATACAAAGAACTCAAAAAAACTCTGACCCTCCCAAATTTAAAGATCCTATCAAAAAATAGGGCTCTGAAATGAATCGACATTTCTCAGAAAAAGAAATAGAGATTACAAATAAGTAAGTGAAAAAGTTCAATATTTGAGATACACAAATTAGAGCAACACCAAAATGCCATCTCACTACAAAAACAATGGCTATTATTAAAAAAAAAAAAAAGTCAGTCAAGATCAAATGCTGGGAGGGATGTGGGGAAAAAGAAACCCTTCTCCACTGTTTGTAGGAGTGTAGACTGGTGCCACCATTGTGGCAATCATTGTGCAATTGCACAGTAAAACTGGAGGTTCCATTTGACCCTACTTTTCCTTCTTGGAATAGTCCCAAAATAATTAAAACCATACTATCACAGTGATACATGCACATTCATGTTTATGGTGCCACAGGTAGTAATAACTAAATATTGGAAACAGCCCAAATGTCTGTCAATGGATGAATGTATAAAGAAAAGGTACTATTTTTTATACAAGATTACCCACCCATAATGATGGATAAACGAGATATTTCTAGGTAAATAGATGCACCTTGGGGTCATAATCTCAAGTGCAATAAATTGGTAAAGGTTTGGATATTGTATTGCTTCTCTGGTGTAAGAAACTGAAAGTAAATGATGACCAAAATGTATCATAGATATTGGGAAATAGGAAGAAAATGTTCAAATGGCACGGGGAAAAGGGGGAGGGAGAAAGGAAGAAAATAAGCACAAGAAAATGGAAGGAAAAAGTAGAAACAAAGCTTTTGTTAATGAGGGGAAGAGGAGTTGAAGGGCTGATGTGGATTGGAGGAAAATAAGAATCAAAATAGATCATGTACAGGTACAAATTCCATATGATAAATGTGATTATTCTGTAAATGTCTACATAAAATGTAACAATAGAATTATTTTTTTAAAAACCGCTAAAAGTTCTCTCCAAAGTACAAGCACAATGAATGATTAGTCACAAAATATTACGTTACCTGACCTAGTTAATTGCAGTTTAACTGAGCTATACTACACATCCATGCAAACACACACACGAGCATCTACACCCTCCTCACAAATACATGAACTATAGGTAACAAGTAGTGAGAGTGCTGTGGGGCCTAGACATTCCTAAAAATACAGGCTTTTTCTAGATTCATCTCTCCTGACTCTGCCTTCCCTGCTGCTTCACACTAAATCCTGCTGATCCTTCCTCTACCATATTGCTCTGTTTCCTGGGTCCACAAAACTCATAAAAGTAGAAATGCAGACAGCTTCAACAACCTAAAGTTAAAAAAAAAAATTCTAAATTATTCTGATAATGGGCGGGCCTTGTACACTGTGCAAATATTTGCTCATTTTTATGTTACACCCAAGTCAAAATTTTCAATTTTTATGGTTTACTCTTGAACACACACAAAAGTCTAACATATATCATTGGATCCCTGATGGTCATCCATCTAATTTAATATTTTAAAAGTATCCCTTAGAAACATAGATTTGCTGAAAGTTTGGGGGGTATGGCCTAACACTCTGAACTCTTGGGATCCAGGTCCCAAAGTGTGCCCCGATTCACACTTAGGACTACACTATCATCTGAGTGACCTATTGATAACCACAATCTCATTTTATTAAATTTTAATATTTATTCTTATATGTTTGCAGAACATATTGATTATAATCTTTGTGGGCACTTGGCAAGTGAACATAACATTCTTTTTATGTCTTTTGATTTCTTGGTTCCTTTCTTAGAGGCAAGCATCTATCTCTTTGTTTCCCATTATCTACTTTCATTTTACTACTCAATTTATTTATATTTTGGGTTTCTAATATTAGAAAAATCATGCAGTGCTTGAATCTGTCTTATTTAATTTCACATTATGATCTCAATTTGCATCTATTTTCCTACAAGTGAGTGAAATATGTCATTTTTAATAGCTAAATCTCATTTTCCTACTGTAAATTTAGCACACTGTTCCTGATATGTAGGCTACAGCTGTCCATGGGTTGTTCTATGGTTCAACTTTGCCTCTTGGATCTTTGGAGATTCATATTCTTCTAACTCCTGGTGAAATGTATTGCCTTTTTTGTGTAGTTGAATCTCTGGCTAATCAGACCCCATCATATTTGTGGAGTAACACCAGGTACCAGGATGCCCCTATCTTATCTGACAGAATTTACCAGAAACAAGCAACATTCTTCCGCAAAACTTCCTAGGGTTATGTAGCAGGGATTTTCTTCCGTGTTTTGATGGATTTCTTCTCCCCGTTCTTCTTTCATTCCATTGTGGAGGCACATCAGATTTTGTGGTGTATTAGGTAAGATGTGTATTATACAAACATTCCTGTAGGCAGATGAGAAAAATTTTGAGGCACTTATATCAAGGCTTTTTAGGGGTCTTGAGGCATTTATTTGGCAATATAATAATGTAAAAAGTAATTCAGAGTCTTTTAAAGTATCAGGCATGGAATCACAGGACTATTTCCTAAATCAATGACTTTTTTTTTAAAGTAGTGTAACTTTTGGAATATTGTGGTAGAAGAGTAACCAGCAAAGATAACTCAAATAATGCTCTCATTGATAGGGTGAAGCATAGCCTTAGGAGAAGGAAGATTTTTGAAAAATCTTTTCTTAAGTGGACTCAGCTGTTCCTCTCCATCTCTAATGTTGTATGTAGTTATCAGATAATTTACGTTTTTGACAAGAAAGACTCCACAGGGATTGACTGGCAGGAGCTAGCTTATAGTCTGAGGTAGTTTTATACATAGCCAAAAATGTAAGCAGAACTTATATCCACAGAAAATCTGAATAATTTATTATTAACTTTGTCTTAGCTTAGCAATCAAAATGAATATTTCATAAATATTGGAGAGAATGTTGTACACTGTGGGCTGTGCTTCCAGGGGCAGATGAAAGTGTGATTGTAAAAGCGCTCACTTGACCTATTTTCATCTCTCTGCCCCTTTCTTGGCTTCTTTAAAAGAGAGCAAAATATCGTCAGTAGTATTGATACCATGTGTGCTGGCCTCAGGTATTTTCTACTTGGGCAAAGAGGAAACTGCTGAGACATGCACAGCCATGATGCCCATTTCCTACATCAGTGCCTATCACACCGGCCTTTTTACAGTGTAAGGGAGAACTCATCTGACTTTAGGAGGTTTTTAAACTTAGGAGTCTGTGCATTCCATAAACTCCAAGGCTTTTGTAGAAACCTGTAAAAATACCTAAACATATATAGCTTAAGGGATTATTTTCAAGTCAAACAAAACTTTTCTTATGAATAAGTTTGTGTTTGCAACACTTTCTAAAAGTTCTGAGACCAAAAATTTCAGATGGGCTCAGGAGAGATACGGGAAGATGCTGTGAAATGAAAAATAAATAAATGAACATGCAAATAAAGAACCATAAGCATAAAAGGATTTTCTCTGTACAATGACCAATAACTTGTCATTTAACATTGTATAAATGGAAAGAAACACCTGTCAATTGTGTGCAATTAATATTCTGATTTTTTGAACATTACAGATAAAGTCCTTATGCAAGCATCTTTAATTAATAAAATTTTAAAAACAAGAAAAATAATAAATTTCCATATATATTAGATATTTATGAAATATCTTATCTTTTAAATACTTTTTTAATCTTTAAGAGAATTTTTCTCAAAATGACTTTGGAAAAAATTTTCAAATTTTGTGCTTCTCATGGTGTATCACTTTAAAGTCTTACCTGGCATACTTCCAAACATTTTTTTATATATTTGTAAATCTAAAAATAATGTAACAGGGCTGGAGATTTAGCTCAGTGGTTCCAGCACCTGCCTGGCAAGCACAAGGCCCTGAGTTTGATTCTGGTAACCACATACAATGCTGGGCATGGTGACTCTCGCCCACCCACCACCAATACCACATACCACAGTGCCAGGTGTGGTGGCTCACGCCTGTAATCCCAGCACTCAGGAGGCAGAGGCAGGAGGACTGCTGAGTTCAAGGTTTGCCTGGGCTACATAGTAAGCTGAGGGCCAGCCTGAACTACAAAGCAAGACCCTGTCTCAAAAAAAAAAAATCTAAAATGCAGTTATTAGCTACATGAAGTTATTAACTACATTAGTTAAAATGTAGCTACTAGATACATTTTAAAATAAATTTAATAATTAGATAACTTCTATAAAGAATAAAATGGGCTATGGGTGGGTAGGGATGTGGGTAAAAATGAGAATTAACTTGTGTCATATACTGGTACAAATTTTCCAATGTTGTGTGTGATTGTGAGCTGTATATAAAATGTACTAATAAAGAATTCAATTAAAAAAGAATAAAATTGGAAGCAAAGTTATTCTAATACATCCTCTTCTTCCTTTATTCTGGTAGAAGAGTTGGGGTCTTTGTCTTGTTTTGTTTTATTTGTTGAAACGATCTTCCTATGCAGTTCAGGCTGACCTTGAACTCAAGGTCAGTGGCCCAAACTGAACTCAAACTCCTGACAATCCCCCTGGCTCTGCTTTTGCATGACAGTGCTTTGTTCTCAGGGTTTTTTTTTAATCAATTTTTATCATTATAGTTACATTGTATGCACACATCATAATCACATGCAATATTTACAATTTTTATCAGTATATGACATGATTTAATTCTCATTTTTTACCATTCCCCTACCCACCCCATAGCCCCCCATACCCTAAAAGATAAGCTTTGTTTCCCTTTTCTTATTACCATTACATTTTTAAAAATTATCTTTATTGGTACATTGTATATACACATGGTGATCAAACTCAATATTGAGAATTCCTACCAGTGTATTACACAATTTAATTTTCATTTTTCCCATTTCCCTACCCACTCCACAACCTTCCACTCTTTAAATACACAGCTTTGTTTCCCTTTCTTTATTACCATCACATTTTTTTCTTTACCCCTTATTAATTCTCCACCATATTTCCCTTTGCATATTTTCTATTTCACAATATCCATCATAACTTCTAGAACTTATTAACATTGTCAATTTCTCATACCAGAGAACACAAACAATATTTACACATCTGTGACCTATTTATTTCACTTATGAGTATGTCATGAAGGTACATCCATTTGAGTATAAAAGCTTCAAACTTATTCTTAAATAAACCATTTTATAAAAAATACACCATTTTATAGAAAAAAACACATATTCTTTATCTAGTCTCTAGTTGATGGGCATTTCTGTTGTTTCCAAAATTGAGCTATCCCAAACTGAGCTGCTATGAACATGGTGCACATATGCCACTATGATATGATTCTTTTAATTATTTTGTGTATATTCCATGCAGGAAAATAGCAGGGTCAAATGGAACCTCTAATCCTAGCCTTTTATTTATTTTTTTTTTTAAGGAATCTCCACACTCACTTCCATCAAGGTTGTTCGAGTCTATATTCCCACCAACAATGGAGAAGGGTTCCTTCTCTTCAGACTCACCAGCATTTATTGCAGGCTAATTCCAAGATACCATCCATTCTTTGTGGAGTGAGATGAAATCTTAGTGTTTTTCTCATCTGCATCTCTCCAATGACCAGCAAAATCCAGAGGATAATAAAGACATATTGTGAGAGCCTATATTACAATAAAATGGAAAATGTAGAAGAAATGGGTAGATTCCTAGATGCATATGAACTTCCAAAGTTGAATGAAGAATCTATAAAATGTTAAAAACCCCAATATCCATAAAGTCTCTGCCTAAGCCAATGTCTCCAAGAGTTTTACCAAGCCTGTTTACCAGCAGGCTTATTGTTTCTGTTTTAATGTTTAAGGCTCGTATCCACTGTGAGTTTAGTTTTGTGCATGGTGAAAGAGATAGGTCTAGCTTTAGCTTTTGGCAGGCTAGAGCCCAGTTTTTCCAGCAACATTTGTTAAAGAG
>PVIC010027556.1:0-23834 GCA_004025085.1 Thryonomys swinderianus
GTCCTAGGCGGCTTCAGTGGGAGCACGGTGAGCACTAGGGGACAGTCACATCAGCAAGGCGACCATCCAGAACCACATCCGGACTATAATTACAATAGTTTATTGAAGCTGGACGGCACTGCAGGCTTACTACTGATATTAGCGCCAAGAGCTTTTAATGCACAGAAATGATGATGGCAAAAATTGTGAAATCTCTAAATCTGGGGTCTAGAAATTTTAAATGATTTTGAACCTCTGCGGTTCACAGACCTGCGACTGTCTTTTGGGTCTGTAGCCCCTTCATATCTATGGTCTCCACACAATATGTGATAGAAAGCTTTTCTACGAAAAGTCTGATAAAAGCAAAAACAAATGTGTAAGTGTAGTTCAGCAGCCCCGAGCATTTTGAGTTTTATGTTATGGTATAAATTATGGAATATCAATAAAAGATTATCATTACAGGACAATGACAACAATATAAAATTTAGTAAATGGCTTGGAGATATAAGGAAGGAAATATCTCATTTCCAACATAATTATATTTGGAATTATATTTTGAGTCCTAATATCAGCACTTTTAATCTTTTGTTTGAAAGTTTGCTACAGAAGAATCTCAACTTTAGGAATTTATTTCGAGAAATTATGGTACTATGATTTAGAATAAGGAAACCCATATTTAAAGATATAAATCATGCTGCTTAGAATAATATAAAGCTATAAACCATGATGGATCTTAACCGATAGTAGAGAAATCATAATTCAGAATACACTTAGGAAGTCATATTAATTAGGAATGACTTCTCCAAGTTTTCTGAATAAATGTGAGAATTCTGATTTAAAGGTGTAGTCTTATTAAGTGGGATTCCAAGTAATTTGAAAAGAACTTGTGAAAATCCAACACTAGTTAATATTGAAGCTTTTTATGGTCTGAAGCTTTTTGCAGTCTTTGAGATATTAGGAGTGGTTGCAAAAAACAGGGAATATTTAAATTTTTTAAATGTATCACAGTAAAGCACACATTGGCGTTGATTTCCCTCAAAATACTTAACATTCGCTTTGACCACACATAACAAAGCTTTTTTGCCACCTTTTGACGATGGCCTGGACCTTCTTTCATGATCATCTTTGGAAGACGTGACCAAAGGCTGGTGACTGCTATGGCCACGTGTTGCTCGGGGGAACGCGGGTTTAGGAAACAGGACAGCATGTTCTCACCCTCCTCATTCACAGGATCCGGCACTGTATGACTTCTGGCTCTTCCCTCAAATCCAAAGGGCCATAAATGTTTTGAAATTATTCAGGATGCCAGGAAAGCCACAACAGCACAACTAAACACACCATACATTTTTGCATGACTAGGATATTCCCAAAGTCATACTGAGAAAACAGGAAGGAAGGAAAGAAGGAAGGAAGGAAGGAAAGAAGGAAGGAAGGAAGGAAGGAAGGAAGGAAGGAAGGAAGGGGAGGAAGATGCACACATAATTCAATATAAGCAAAGGCTTATTCTAAATTACTTATATTTTCTGATGCAGATACACTACAAAGTGGGCTCTGGGCTCTATGTTTATCCATCTAGTCTTCTGACATACGTAAGGCAAGGATAAAACTCCTCTTATTGTTCTGTGCCTCAAAGTCCAGCTAGACAATATTTCAAATTTATCTTAGCAGCAATCAGACAACCAACATATCAGAGGTCCTGGCACTTTCCCGCCATATCCTGGCCCTTAAAGAGACACTGCTTCTAATTCATTCCTTTCTTACCTTCATTCATTTTCACTTTGGTCTGTGACATGGATTTCGACTGAAATCTGTGTCAAGGCCACTGAAAATGTAATATTAATAGAATAAGACACAGCAGTCACTGCATTAAGAGAAAGAAACACCTGACCTGGCCTCATTGCTGGCACAACTGCATCCTCAGTATCTG
Organism: Thryonomys swinderianus; assembly: GCA_004025085.1. Taxonomy (NCBI): domain Eukaryota; kingdom Metazoa; phylum Chordata; class Mammalia; order Rodentia; family Thryonomyidae; genus Thryonomys; species Thryonomys swinderianus. The sequence continues at coordinate 1,907 of PVIC010027556.1, forward strand.
GGGTCAAACCAGGAACTCTGGGCCAACTCGTGTTTCTTCAACTCCACGAGGCTGTCTGCACTCAACGGTCTTAATACTTTCTTGGATGGACCCTTACGGGGGTCCTTTTAGTGAGTTTAGCCACCTACTCGGCAATAAAGTTCTTAACAATACAGCACCCAAAGACTTACCCACATACTTTGATTATTGGGAAGTAATCCTAGAAATTTAGACTGCTTTACCTTTTCATCCAGCCCCCAAAACACCTTTCTCAGCCACATATTCTCAAAGTGTGAGGTTCTATGCACAGCATAATCTCGGTCAATGATCCTCAGAAAGTGACAAACTAAAAAAAAAAAAAAAAAAAAAAAAAAAAAAAAAAAAAAAAAAAAAAAAAAAAAAAAAAAAAAAAAAGAGAGAGAGAGAGTCCAAGATCTACTAAGAGAGAAAAATGCTTCATCTTATAGTTTCTGCATCTCAGCTTGAAAATCCACAATGCACTTTAAGTTTATGTGAAATCCTACACTAGAATATCTTGAATTGTAATCACTGCAGTATTTGGCATCACCTTTTGGCCAAGGAAATTATTTATTTTGAGACTACTGTCATCAACCTTCTGAATAGAGTTATGCAAACATATGTTTTAGAAAAGTACTGTTGTTATGTTTATTCATTTTTTCTATAATTGACTTTTTAGGCACTACAGAATATCGGAAGGCTGTTCAGGCCACTTCTCATTCTTTTACTCTTAGGCCCACAGGGGGATTTTACTGAAAATCCTTTTCCTTTTCAGTTAAGCATGGCTAAATGATAGCTAAAAGTAGCAAAATGTGAGAAATGTGCCACGTTTTGGCAGAAAATGTAACTTAGGAATCAATCTATCTGGAGTACTCTCAACCACACTATGATGTCATTACACTTCATATATCAGGAATGACAAAACTAATTTCCCCTGGCTGGCACAGGATTCTAATTTGTGTGTTCTCAAAGTCCATGTTTTTCAAAAGCATCTTGCTGCCTGAAGTTGTTACCTGTATTCCCTAAGAAAATCTTCACTTCTAAGTTCGCCTATCAGATTTCAGAACGAATGTTATTCCTTTAAAAGATTCATTTGTCATCCATTATTCATGTGCAATGCAGGGCACTGCTCCACTTGAAGTTATGACTTCATTAGTGTGGATGGCTTGGGTGAAAGCCGCCATAACTCACTTCCTAGCAAATAAATAGGTATTTATGTATTTTTCTTTCATTTAATACAAAGATGGTAAAATTTAACAATTTACTCTATTGTTCAACTATGCAAATGATACTAACTAAACCATGTTAATTGAGGACAGCAGTAAATCTGTTACATTTCTCTTTGGAACATGAGACAAATACTCTTGTTTGAATTACTGCTCTGTTTCCACTGCTAGCTTTCTTTAATGTTTAAGAAAGTCAAACTCTTTTAAGGTGTGATTGCTTCAATTATTAGATAAGGATAATAATATCTGCTTTGCAAGCTTCAGGAGTTATTCCTGTTTACATGCTCATTAAAATTAACTGATAATATATAAATTAAAACACAGTCAGCCAAGACAACCAACAACATTGAAAAAAATCTCTACTAGCTGTTTCTCAGACAAAGGGCTACTATCAAGAATATATAAAAAAAACTTTAAAAAATCGGTCTCTCCAAGCTTAAAGACCCAATTCAAAAATGGGCATCAGAAATGAATAGGCACTTCTCAGAGGAAGAAGTAAAAGCAGTCAAGAAGCATATGGAGAAATGCTCAACATCACTGGTCATTTGACAGATGCAGATGAAAACAACACTGAGATTTCATCTCACTCCACAAAGAATGCTTGCTATTGCAAAATTAACCAGCAATAAATGCTGGTGAGACTGCAGAGAAAAAGGAAGCCTTCTCCACTGTTGGTGGGATTGTAGACTTGTGCAACCATTATGGAGATCAGTGTGGAAATTTCTCAGAAAACTAGAATTAGAGGTCCCACTTCACCCTGCTATTCCCCTGCTAGGAATATACTTGAAAGAATTAAAAGAATCATATAAAGATATATATGCACCCATGTTCATAGCTGTTCAGTTTGTGATAGCCCAATCTTGGAAACAACCCAGATATCCATCAACTGGAGACTGGATAAAGAAGATGTGGGTTTTTAAAAAAATATATAAAATGGAGTATTACTCACCCATAAAGAATGACAAGTTTGATTCATTTATGTGTAAAAGAACACCCTTGAGGACACACTAATAAGTGATATAAATAGATCACAGGTATGTAAATACCATACCTTTTCTCTGGTATGAGAACCTGTAGATGTAAATGAGTTCTAGAATGTGTGATAGATTTTATGAAGTAGGAAATATTCAATTGGAATGTGGTGGGAGAAAGTAATGATGGGAAAGAATAAATATGATTTGAAAAGAAAAAAAAAGAACATGTATATAGGGGTTGGGGTGTTGTCGAGTGGGTGGGGTATGGTAAAAATGAGAATTAACTCATGTCATTTACTAGAACAAATTCCCCGATGTTGAGTGTGATTGTGAACTGTATGTAAAATGTACCAATAAAAAGTTCAGTTTAAAAAAACACAGCCATTTGGTGCCAAAAGATACTATAAATATTTGTTATTACTATTATTATTATTTTTTGAGACAGGGTCTCGCTTTGTAGTTCAGGCTGGCCCTGAGCTCACTATGGTGCCCAGGCAAGCCTCGAACTCAGCAATCCTCCTGCCTCTGCCTCCCAAGTGCTGGGATGACAGGCGTGGATACCACTACGCCCGGCACTGTGGTGTGTGGTATTGATTGCTGGTGGGTGTGTGTCTCCACGCCCAGCATTGTATGTGGTTACCGGGATCGAACTCAGGACCTTGCACTTGCAAGGCAGGCACTGGACCACTGAGCTAAATCTCCGATCCAGTATTTGTTATTATTGTAATTTTCTGAGTCCTTTTTTTCTTTTATTATTTTAATTCAAACTACCATAATTATATTCATTCTTCATTATGTCTTGACAAAAAGGTTAAAACTGCCCATCATTTCAGTAAAACTCATGAATATCCTAAACTCTTAACATTAGATAGAATATTAATCACTTTTTGCCTGAATCATAATAATTGAGTGCTATTGGAGGAGTCTGTACAACCAAATAGATTTTTAGGACAGCACATATAATGACCATTCTTGAATGAGTCTTAAACATCATAAGCAGACCTTAACATTTCTTCTGTACTCTCCGCAGACATCTTAAACACTAATTTTCTTAAAACATTAATGTCCCCACTGGAACTATTCAATCATAGGGATACATATTCTGCTTCTCAGCAAATAATCTGATGTCTTACTTGCCAGAGGAAATTGATGCTATAAAATGCCCACTACATAGCAATCATTCTTTTAGGTTCCAGTTAGACAGTAAATCAATAAGCACTTACTATCTCTGAATTTTTAGTGAACAATGAACATGCTTGAAAAAATAAACAGATGGATGTTTGGATCAAAGAAATACTAGAAGAAAAACATAGATTAATCAATATGATCAATTGAGATAGAGCTGTGTCACTAAGATAGTAGAATAAGATGGGAAGAGAATGATGAAGGTAACATACATATTGTGATCAGCACAGGTTCTTCTCAGGAGGAATCATCCGAATAAGAGGTGGGAAATCACCTATTGCTTATCCCAATATCAGCACTTGTGACAAATAGATGTACTTTGCGACTTCCATGAGCCATGTTTACTGAACAAATGGCTGACACCAAGTCTAGAGAAAGACCAATCTCTAGATTTGACTTCCAGTTTACATAAAATGGTAAGGGAAGGGTATACAAAGAATTGTATTTCAATATTGAACTTTCTTCAGATCAATTCTTTTTTTTTTTTTTTGAGACAGGGTCTCGCTTTGTAGTTCAGGCTGGCCCTGAGCTCACTATGTAGCCCAGGCAAGCCTCGAACTCAGCAATCCTCCTGCCTCTGCCTCCCGAGTGCTGGGATTACAGGCGTGAGCCACCACGCCCAGCACCAGATCAATTCATTTTTAAGAGAAAATAAGTTTAACTTTATTTGTTAGCCAAACCTCTTCTGTGGTCAGGGAAGCTCTGGGGGAGGTTTTGGGTTTTAATGCCAGCAAATGGAACTAGGGGATGGAAAGGTTGATTTAGCATTAAGCTTGTGAGAAACGCGGAGCCAAATAATCCCTCAGGGTTCTGGAGAGGCTCGTGGTACAGTGAGTCTTTCTGTCCACTCACAACCTAACCTAAACATTTTTTTTTTGAGACAGGGTCTTGCTTTGTAGTTCAGGCTGGCCCTGAACTCACTATGTAGCCCAGGCAAGCCTGGAACTCAGCAATCCTCTGTCTCTGCCTCCCAAGTGCTGGGATGACAGGCGTGAGCCACAACGGCCAGCTAACCTAAACATTTTTAAGAGAAAACAAATAATATGAAAGAATACAATAAAAAGTCAATGACCTACTCTAATGTTAAAGAGGCCCCCGTGTACCTTATCCTCCTGTCACACTGAACTGGCTCAGATTCTTCTTTGTAATCCACCGATGGGAGGAGAGTTACTGTGCTGTGATTATGGATTACATATTAGATGGTGCAAGTGATCATTGCTGATTTTCCTAGAGGAGATAAAGGTGATATAGCTATGAAGGAAATTCCCATAGCTTTTAGATATACATAGTGAAGTCTGTGGACTAAGCAAACATGTTGTCTAGGGTTTGTTTTAAAAATGCTTCAAAAGGAAAAAGAACAGAAAGAAACAAAGCAATAAGGAGTGTCAAAGCTTAAGTCTTCATGTGTCAGGGCCTCGTGCTTTGTGGAGTTGTTTTATTGCTTTCATTGTGTTGTTTTTAGATTTTTAAAATAAATCTTATTGAGTGAAAAGAACAAAAAGCAAAAATCTATTTGCTTAAAATATCGTAGATTAAGAAAAGCAACAAGGCTTTTATGGAAATACCAAGTTTCAATTAGGAAGAAGAAAACGATGGCTGGTTTGTTTTCAAAACGGAAACAAATTGTTCACATATCAAGACATTTCTTATGAACATCATTTACACTGCAAAGCAACTGCTAACCTTTGTAAATGGAAAGTGTTAAATAAATATGCACCCTGAGGCAATTTATATTTATTATGTCTGCAGTGAAAGCCAAGAAACCAAATTCCCCTGAAAAAATAGATTGTATTTCATTTCTCCCTGAGTCCAGCATAAAGGAGATTGCTATTCTGTTCCTCTGCATTTTTCCTCTGCAATAAAGCATTTAAGTTTATTTGTTGGCAAAACCTCTTCTGTGGTCAGGGAAACTCTGGGGGAGGCTTTGGACTTTAATGCCAGCAAAGGCAACTAGGGGATGGGAAGGTTGATCTAGCATTAGGCTTGTGAGAAACGCTGAGCCAAATAATCCCTCAGGGTTCTGGAGAGGCTCGTGGTACAGTGAGTCTTTCTGTCTCCTCACAGCCCAAACTAAACCACTCAATTTCCTTACCCAGCAACAGGTTATGGAGTGAAAAGTTTCCATGAAATCAGAAGGAGCTGATCAATGTAGCTGAATGTCGGTCACCTCGATGACTCTTTTAAAACCTATCAGGAGGGCCGGAGGGCTAGTTCAATGGTTCCAGCGCCTGCCTCGCAAGCGCAAGGTCCTGAGTTTGATCCCCCGTAATCACATACAATGCTGGGGGTGGAGACTCATGCCTGACAGCAATCAATACCACATACCACAGTGTCTGGCGTGGTGGCTCACACCTGTCATCCCAGCACTCGGGAGGCAGAGACAGGAGGATTGCTGAGTTCTTGGCTTGCTTGGGCTACATAGTGAGCTCAGGGCCAGCCTGAACTACAAAGCGAGACCCTGTCTCAAAAAGAAAAAAAAAAAATCCTATCAGGATGAGTGCAGAGAGCTTACACTCAGTAAAATTCCACATTACCAACATTTATCTTTCGCATTCGCCAATCCACTTGCCTTGCCCTTTCCACATATTTTTATTCACATTAGGAATTGAACCCAGAGCCTTGTGCATGTTACCTAACTGCTGCACCACTGGGCTGTACTCCCAGACTCACTCTGTCCAGCTTATGCCTCCTTTTCTTTCTGACCTAATATCTGCTTTCCTGGACCTTGTTGTCTGTGGCAGGGACTAAAGTGAACATATTCACTACAAAGCGAAGCCACAGCTTCCTAGACAACTGCTCCTGGGACTGCTGACATTTTACAAACATTAATTTCTGATCTATTAAACAGAGCATTATGTTGGAGAAATGTCAGGTAACTACCACAAGAGCAGAAGGAGAAAACAAAGGGAAACGGCAATAATCATGCACAACTAACATGAAGCACAGACAGTATGTCTGGTCCTCATGTGAACAGTGCAGGGAATCCTCAGGATCCTGTGATAGGGATGCTTTTGTTATCCCTGAATTAAGGAAACCAAGGCCCAGAAGAGAAAAGCAGCTCACACAGGTCGTGCACAAAGTCAGTTTCAGAGCAAAGACAAGACCCATCAGGTTGACTGGACTAGGCAGTAACAGCATCAGGCAAGGCCCCAGGCACCGGTTAGTAAGCTGACTCTTTCTGCCTTGGAGACTAATCACGGCCATCTGTTTATCCATTTACTAAGCTGGCTGAATTGTTTTTGTTGGATTATCCCAGTCATGTGTGGCCTTTACTGTTCCTGCTGAGAATCATTCTCCTAGTTTGTGTCTCTTGGCACAGCTTTCTGAGGTTTGTGCCCAGGTCAACACACAAAAGTTATGGGTCAAATGTTGTGATTATGTCGCTCTGATCGGTCTGATCATCCTTCCTAATGTTTGGTTGTGTGTGTGGCTCATGGCTCGCTCACAATTCAGGAAATTCATAATTTTATCTCACTCTCAACCAGAGCCCAACAGCGTGGAAGTTCCTTGTTCTATTGCCCCAGCAAGGGCGCGACTTTGGCTGTGCAGAGTCTTTTAGCCCACTAGACATGCGATCGTTTCTCACCACGGATTCTCAGGCGTTGTCCTGGCTCAGGGCCAATATCTTCCTATATTACTCAGCTAGCATTTAGTTAGTTACTGTGTGTAAAGCTCTGGAGTCCGTAGGCTTCCTCTTTAGGCCTCTCCTTTGCCGATAGGGCTATGGGCTTCTCGTAGAATTATTTAAAGTTGTACTTGTATCATTCTGATTGATCCCAGTGGACAGGCTTACCGTGAGCGCACACCTTTCCAGACACCCACGGAGGGTGTGGTGCCCGAAGGACTCAGCAACCTCGCACTTCGGTTCGTGGGTGCAGGAAGATTTGATTTGGAGCACAGCCCAGACGACTTGGCGACTCAGTGAGACACTGTCTCAAAATAGAAACATAAATAACTAGGTGAAAAGAGGTTGGTCTGTAACTCATTCCCAATGTCCTGGACCTAATCTACACTAATGAAGAAAAACAAACCAACAAACGACAAAAAACCCCTCCTAAGTGGTCTTTCACTTTTTTTTATATTAAAATCATGTCACGAGTACTTCTTGAACACCGGCCAGAACATCTCCAATGTTTCAAAGATAGATTGAAGCATGAGGTCCCTGAGGCTTCGTGCTTAATAACAAGTCTTTTGAGTGAGAGCTCTGGCACGAAAGCCGAGGGTGGTGACAGCGGTCATGTCCTCAGTGACCTCCTGATGTGGCCCCTTGAAAATAAAACTTTTGCAGTGTGCAGCTCGAAGAGCAGGAAATGGGATGCCTGTGGCTGGACCTTGTGGGTTGGAACTGGTACATCAGAACAGGAACTGGCTTCTTGACCTGCCCCCAGCGGGGCGTCTGGAAGAGAATGTCTACAATCTAGAGCTGAGAAGTAGCAGAAACACTAACGAAGAAACTTCTGGCTAAACCTCTACGGACTCTTGTTCTGCCCGTTTAGATTTAATACCTTTGCTTACTGAATTTTTTTCTATATTCTGCATCTGTTAGGGTCACTTTCAGAAATGCCAAATATTTACTTGTGTTTTATAATTTTTACCAGTGGAGTGTCTGTGTTTTGTTTTTGCTTTGCTTTGTGCATTGCTAAAAAGGTGTTTGACCGACACTCATCACCCGTTCTTGAAGTCCCTCCTGCAGAACCAGACAAACTGTCTCCATTGTTTTCCATGCCCTGTTAGTTGACTAACCCAAGGAATCAATTAGCTCCTATATGTGTCCATTTACATTTGAAAAGAAATGAAAAGAGAAAAGGAGAGGAGACAGTGGGAGATCAAGGGGAGGACACTGGGTATCAAGAGGAGGGGGGACAATAAGATATACATGAATTTGGAGGAGCCAATGTTAATGGAAAAAGGCCATCTGTCAGATCATATTTGTTCCCATCCCAGTCTAAGTAAGGAAAGTGTGACATTTTTTTCATCTTCCCTCCATTTCCTTGACAGCAAGAAAAGGGAAAAGCACATTTTTCCAAGGGAATACCGAATAAGCTTCTTCAGGATTTAACATGATTACAGAGGGCTTGAATTGAAAACTAGTTCTGCAATAGTGTGTTAATAAAGCAGAAGGAGAAGCAATTATTGATTGTTTCCATTTCTCACTACTGTTTAACAATTCCAGCACTAACAATATGGTGAAGAGACCAGATGATTACTGTTGGCATTTTAAGACCCTGAGCCAAAGGCATCTTCACTTCCTTCTAACTCAGGCCTGGGGGCCCCTGCTCACGCAAGTGCTGGTTTAGTCCGATCCGTGTATTACTCAAATGAGAAGAAGGAGGCTCAGGGACGGGCAACCGGCCCGGGGTCAGAGAGCTGCTCTCGAGTCGTGACTCTCCTCTCGCTCCGTCCCGAGACGTCCATTCACACACGGTACCGCTGCACGCGGAAGAGCTGGGCTCCCGCCCGGGGAACGGGCTGTGTGCGTCCACCAGCCGTGTGCGGAGGCCTCGGACCGATGGCAAACAGGAAAGAAGGACGCAGGCACGGGCAGCTGCAGAACCGGTGCACCTGCCCCTTGCCGAGCAGAAGCCCTTTGATCGTTAGGTAAGGAGGCGCAGCTCACCCATTTCTTAAATTCGGAAATAATTCGCATCTCCTTCTCCCCCAGTTCAGCAGGATGAGGAAAGGAAAGGAGCGAAAGAAGGGCGGGGAGAGGACTCCGGTGGAGAAAGCCAGCGGGAGGCGGCGCTGCCGGTGTGAGCGCGGCGGGGCTGCCCGGGAGGCGCACAGCGCTTTGGAGCCGGGAAAGACACGAAGACGCTGAGCAGCTGCGCTCCCGAGGGCGCGGGGGACGCGAGCGTCCTGGGGGGAGCGGCTGCACGAGGCCTGGCGCGGAGGGCTCTGAGCGGCTCCTCACCGGGGTGAAGGCTCCGGAGAGGGCGACCGCCCGGCTGGCCTCGCTTCCCCAAGGGACGAGAGGCTCCGGCGGGAACGAGGAGAGCGCGAGCCAACGCGGAGGCTTCTCTCGGCCGACACGCTGCTGACCCCCTGTGCCCTGCGCGCCGATTTCATGCAGTTTCAGCTTTGACGAGAGCTGTTTCATTGGACTGTCGACTTTATATTTTATGCTGATCCTTTTAAGGATGGATTTTTTTTTTTTTTTGAGACAGGGTCTCGCTTTGTAGTTCACTCTGGCCCTGAGCTCACTATGTAGCCCAGGCAAGCCGCCGTGAACTCAGCAATCCTCCTGCCTCTGCCTCCCGAGTGAGTGCTGGGATGACAGGCGTGAGCCACCACGCCCGGCACTGTGGTATGTGGTACTGATTGCTGGTGGGCATGAGTCACCACGCCCAGCATTTATGTGGTTACCGGGATCGAACTCAGGACCTTGCGCTTGCGAGGTAGGCGCTGGAACCACCGAGCTAAATCTCCGGTCCCAAGGATGCATCTTTTTTAAAATGATGGGTTATGAACGGGAATCAGATATATTTAAGCTACGCCAGGACGGGTTTTCGAAAGCAATTACTGTTGTTGTTGAGACACTGCCTAGTTCATATCTCTCTCAGAGTAGCGTCTAATTGAGCATCTGAATGACAATAATCTCCGTTCACCTTTTCAGCAAGAATTATGGATTTTTCTCTATTTGTTTTAATAAATGTACAAGATGCAGACTTTCTCTACTTCCTTAATAAGACATGTACAATTTGTTTTCTCAAGTTCTGTTTATTCTAGATTCATTTTGTTTCTTATTTTAGAGGAACTCAGATAATCCTTTTGGATCAATCTGGAAGAGAGATAAGAAAATCCATTTTGATAGTATTTCATTTTATTTCATGAGAAAATTTATATCCAAAGATATCACGCAACTAAGCCAAAGCCATGGAAATAACATAGCCCCAAAAAGGACTTCAGTACTCTTATAACCGCCTCTTACTTGACTGGGAGGTCTAGCTATTCTCCTAGGAGAAAACAACACTTTGAATTAATTAGAAAAACGTACAAGTTTGGAGGGACTTAAATTTTCATTTTGTATCAACTTGACACTTATATTGTAAAAGCTGTTGTGACAAAATTGAAACAAACACTTGGAAGTCAAGCCCTATGAGAAATAAAGACAAATTGGTTTTCTAATCAATTAAGCATGTATAATTTAGGTGCTTATTGCTGTTTTTGTACCAATTACAGAAGTCACTTATAAGGTAGAAAAATAGCTCAATCTTTCACATGCAAAGGGGAATCATAAATCTATTTATGCTTCTGCCCATAGCATAGTCATCTTGTTATTAAAATCTAATATTCTTAACTTGAAATATTTTCACAGAGTGTGTTTATGTGTATGTGCATGCACATTAATCTCTTAATTTTTCTTAGAACCAAGTTAAAATCTTAATTTGGTTTTGGCCAAGGTTTTCTACAAGATTTGCTATTCATTACTTGGCTGAGGATGTTTGCTGATAACTTGTAGCATATAAGATCAGATCAGTCACAAATCAGTTCATTTTTTTTTTTTAATGTAACCTGAGGGCCGGAGATTTAGTTCAGTGGTTCTGGCGCCTGCCTGGCAAGCTCAAGGTCCCTGATTCAATCCCCAGTAACCACATACAACAATACCGGGTATGGTGACTCACGTTCATCAGCAGTCAGTACCACATACCACAGTGCTGGGTGTGGTGGCTCACGCCTGTAATCCCAGCACTTGGGAAGCAGAGGCAGGAGGATTGCTGAGTTTGAGGCTTGCCTGGGCTACATAGTGAGCTCAGGGCCAGCCTGAACTACAAAGCGAGACCTTGTCTCAATAAAATAAAATAAAATAAAATAAAATAAAATAAAATAAAATAAAATAAAATAATAAAATAAAATGTAATATGAATTATAGAGCCTCCAGAAGGAGAATTTAGACATGATTAAATTGAGGGCACTCTTTCCATAACGTGATAAATGTTCTTCAGTGAGGTTCATATCAGAATGCCAACAGAGCTGCAGACAAAAACTGAGTTTCCCAGGCATCTTCTTCATAGATTCCAATTCAGTATATTTTGGGCTAAAACTAAAGAAACTTCATTTGTTCAAGTTTCTCTGGTAGCTGCTTTCTAAGCAGTCCCCACATTGATTTTTCAGGGTCCATTATATAAAATAAAATTTTAGTTCTCTTAAGCTTTGAATATATTTTAACAACAGATTACTAGCATTTAACATCTTTTATAGCATTTAGTATTGTGATGAGTTTAAACATCATTTCATTTAATTTTCTTTCAACAGTTTTAGAAGTGTACATTGTTATTTGGATTTTCCTGATGAAGAACTGAATTTCAGTCATTTCAAATAAATGATCTGAGGTTCCAAAGTTAAGATTCTATATTCTATGGACCTTGTGTGAGGCTGGATATTATGTCTCCGTTCTCATGAGCATTCTGGTCTCCTGGGCTCCAATCACACATCTGCTTATGTGTTATCTACCAAATCTACCAACATCACCAAACTGACCCAAACTCCTCTTGTCTTCCAGTTTAAAAAAACTTTAAACCACCTGGTCAGGTACAGGTACAACAATGATCCAGTATTTGGTACTCAAAGCAAAGGGAACACGGGGCAAACACTGGACTCAGGGGCAGAATAGCTTCTTATTCCCTTCTTTCTGCAATTCATCAGTCATCCTGTAAACACTGTCTACAATATTCTTCCTACTTAACATCAAGAAGTTTGACAAATGCATTAATTCTAATGATCTATGATTAACATGTCCTAGAAAATATTTGTAGTGTATATACCTTTCACCACTCTTTGTCTACTTTATTTTACCAAACACACTCTCTCTCTCTCTCTCCCTCTCAAGAAATAGGATATCATCAGCTGCTTTAGAATTAAGTAACATCATTTCTGTGCTAACGTATGATGTGGCAAATGTTATGAGAGTTTTTTTTTTTTGCTTTGGAGACAGGGTCTCGCTTTGTAGTTCAGGCTGGCCCTGAGCTCACTATGGTGTCCAGGCAAGCCGCCGCGAACTCAGCAAACCTCCTGTCTCTGCCTCCCGAGTGCTGGGATGACAGGTGTGAGCAACCACGCCCGGCATTGTGGTATGCGGTGTTGATTGTTGGTGGACGTGTCTCCACGCCCAGCATTATATGTGGTTACCAGGGATTGAACTCAGGACCTTGCGCTTGCGAGGCAGGCGCCGGAACCACTGAGCTAACCCTGCGGTCCTGTTATGAGAGATTTTTGGTTAACTTACACTTTCCACCCAGAAGTGAATGAGTTTCAGCATAAAATCTCCTTATAAGGTATGAGGCCTTTTGGAAGAAACAGAAATTAAAGAGTGAGGGAGCAGTGCAACCTCTGACGTTAGGTGGCCAGCTGGCGATCGAGCTAAACCCGTGTTGGTGTTTGAAAAGTTCTGCCCGCACTGCTGCTTGCCGAATCTGTTCTCTTCGGTCGTATCTTTGATGACCATGTGCTTCATGAACCTGAAGTTCTACCAGTACCTTAGCGAGCTTTAGAAACTGATGGCCCATAACAGACACTTTTATGGATAACAAGACAAGACTCTTGGGTCTCAGGTCTCTGCTCATAACTTATAAGTGGTATTGCCAACAACTATTAGCAACTATTTCAATTCTTAAGGCGCAAGTCATAGAATTCACTGGATATAAAAAATTGCATGGCCTGAAGTAAGTTACTTTTCCCTCCCTAGTGTCTACTACTCTGCGGACAGACTATGTGTCATGAGAAACAGTACGGGCCATGTTATTTCTGGTTGCCATGGTGTCTTCAGCACTTGGTCAATGGGTAAAACTAAACTGGTTTTTGACTTAAGGAGCAAGAATAGATTTGGTGATCTAGGGTCCACTTAGCTGTGCATTCTGTAGTTGTAACCATTCTGACCCACATTAACCTAGATCTTTGTCCTCAGCTACTCGGTTTACTCCTTATATTCACAGCTCACCACAGGGCTTCCCCTTTGGGTTAATCTTTCTCACCGTAAATGTGATTAATAGACATGTGATGATCACTGGCTTAAATAAATTGTAATATCAACCTACCACCTTTTAAATCTGACCTAGTGCAATTTCATGTGTCTTTCATATTTGCCTATTGTCTGTCTCTCTATTTCTGTTTTCACGGTGTCTTCTCTTTATATACATCACTATGGAGTACATTTAAACTTACTGAGGCATTTAATAATAAACTTAATGCCAAAGAAAAATAACACTTTTTATGTATTTGAAGTTATACCTATTTCTAAAAGTTTGGAGGCAGTCTTAAGCACACAGCTTTGCAAAATGAAATAGTCATTTGTATTTAAGGTATGAGGTTAGAGGAGGTAACCATCTTCTGATAAAAGCTTCATATTCTGCATAAATACAGTTGTATTCAGCTCTTGGAATAGCAAATTTCAGTTGTGGGAAAAAAAATTTAAGTGATCTTACCCAACCCCTGTCATTCACCAGTGAGACACTAATTCAAATAGTTTCTTTCCCTTCTTTGCTTTCCTCCACCCAACCCAGTTTCTCTTTCCTTTGAAGTAAAAAGGAAAAAAACCCAAAAAACAGAAGCAGATCTTACATATATGAGGGGTTGAAGAGAGGGCAGGGGAATGAGAAAAACTAAGAATCAGTTTATATCATGTATGAGTACAAATGCCCAATGAGTAATGTGATCATAATGTAAAATGTATCAACGAACTCAGTTTACTAAAAAACAGTTTCCCAGGGCTGGAGATTTAGCTCAGTGGTTTTGGTGCCTGCCTAGTGAGTACAAGGTCCCCGGTTCAATCCCCTGTGGCCACATACAACACTACCACAACCAGCAATCAATTCCACATATCACAGTGCCAGGGATGATGGCTTATTCCTGTAATCCCAGTACTCGGGAGGCAGAGGCAGGAGGATTGCTGAGTTTGAGGCTTGCCTGGGCTACACCATGAGCTCAGGGCCAGCCTGAGCTACAAAGCGAGACCCTGTGTCAAAATACATACATACATACATACATGCGTACCAGCCAACAAACAAAAAAACAGTTTCCTTTTCTGTCTGTAGCTGACAGAGGCAGTGTTGGATTTTTTTTTTTTAACTTGATTTCCTATGGCTTTGGCCTGAGAGATCAGAACACTTTTTTTTTAAAGACTTCTGCTTCCTGCGAATCTAAAGTTTCAAATGTCCCCACTGCCATCCAAGGAACTGTGGTAACACAGGCATTGTAATCGCTTTGGGGAACTGACAACTAATTACCTGACAGAGAGAAGAGGGCTGGGCATTTAGATAACGAAGCGTCGGTCTGGGTACTAGAAGCGATGCTTACTTCATCCTTGTCTGTGTTCTAAAGGAGTGTACATTATCCGAAGACGCACTGCTGTGTCTCTACGGCCGGCAATGTTGTAGGCACACACACACAGGCCGTGCCGCTCTTCGTACACTTCAATAGTTTGCATGGATAACACAGCTGCAATAACTGTGTCTGTCTGTCCACCTGCAGGATGCTGTCATCTAAGATTTAAAATCTAAACTCTAGGAGCCTGCGTCTGCAAGTAGGTCTCTGCAGACAGCCAAGAGGAAGCCGCAGTGCCCTTCACATTGAACTGTGCTGCAAATCCAAGTCCAGACCATCAAGCAAAGATTTTGAATGCTTAGAAAGGAGTTTACCCATGAATATTTAAGGCATCGCAGCTTGGCATGAGGGAAATGATAAGGGAGTGGCTTGTTATTTGTATGTAATATTTTAGAAAAAGAGGAGGGAGGGAGGATATCATTGATTTTATTAAATAATCAAGATACTACATTAAATATGTTTTGTGTGCCTTGGTCCTTTCCTTGTTTTCCCTCATGATGGGATCAGATTTTAACTCCTGTTCCGCCGTATATGTGAACAGTTTCGATCTCTAGAGCAAAGAAAACTTCCTTTGTTGGAAGCAAACGACATTTCAGAAATGGTTTCTCAGAACTGAGTGCAGATGAGCAGACTAAGCAGTCACGTATCTTCCACCTGCCTCTGTGGGGCCCCTCTGTGTTACTCAGGTGACAAAGACCCACTGGGACTTGTGATCGTGATCAAGCGTACGTCGGGATGTATGCTAGCTTCCTGCGGCAGCTGTCGCACTGCTGAAAAACGTGGCTGAGAGCAGGCGGGTGTCTCGATGCTGCCAGCTCCAAGTCCGAAGTCAAGGTCTTGGCAGGACCACGGTGGCTGCTCTTCTGTTTTCTGTTGGTTCCACAATGTGTTGGCTGAGCCTTCGAAGATCCAAATCCTGCTCTTTCTTTAGACGCCTTTCTCCTTGGCACCTGTGTCTTTCCTTATTTAGCTCCTGTAAATACGTGCAAATAGCATTTGGTTTGCAAACCTCTTCATTAAAGTAGGATGATCTTACTTTGATATTCTCCATATAGCTTTATATGTAAAATCCTTTTCCCAAAGAAAGTCACATTACATAAAGCTAGGACATGGATTTATTTGGTGGGGAGGAGACTACTCTTCAACACAGTGCGAGACGTCATAGCCATTACCTTTTATAAATAAAGTGATGGACCTGCCTCCCAGCAATAGACAGGCACATTGATCAACAACTACATTACTAATGAATTAAATTAATTAAATTCCATGAAATCCCGAGGCTTGCCTTTAAATAACTTTAGCAACACAGAACTCTAGCCCTTATGGGTAGATTTTACATACAGCAATACGAAGCTGTTGAAATACTTTATCAGTGCACTAACAGAATGAATGCAGAAAAATCAGGTTGAATACTATGTGTTTCCATTAGGAATAGAGGAAAACAGAAAATAGACATCAAAAACTATTGGAAGAGGATAGCGTGAACAGATTTGCAATGTAATTATTTTGATTATTTATGTAACCAATTCTCCCTTACACAATCTCTCTCTCTCTCTCTCTCTCTCTCTCTCTCTCTCTCTCTCTCTCTCTCTCACACACACACACACACACACACACACGCACACATGCACTGAGCATGAATTTGTTATAACCATTCCCTTAAAGCTAGAGAAAGTGAGAGTGAGATGAGAGAAACAAAGAAAAGAAAACTTAATTCATACATTTTACCACTCAGGGTATCTCACATTTTTTATTTTTTTAAGATTTAAATCTTTATTGGTGCATTTTATATACACATTATGATCCCACTCAACATAATTCGTATTAGTGTATGACGATTTGTCGTTTTTCCCATTCCCCTGCCCACGTTACAAACCCTGTACCTCCTGTCTACGTAAGCTTTGTTTCTTCTTTTTTTTATCATCACGATTTTTTCTTTCCCCTAGTTACTTACCCCTATCCCTTTTTCCCATAGAAGTTTCAATTTCACGATGTTTATATTCAAACAGACATACTGTGAGGTTTTTTATTGTAATTAATTAATTAATTTTTGAGACAGGGTCTCGCTTTGTACTTCAGGCTGGTCCTGAGCTCACTGTGTAAGCCCGGCTAGACTTGAACCCACAGCAATCCTTCCGCGTCTGCCTCCCGAATGCTGGGGTGACAGGAGTGAACCACCATGCCTGGCATTTTGCTGTGTGGTACCAGGGATCGAACTTGGAGCTCTGAGTTTGGGAAGCAGACTCCGGAACCACTGAACTAAATCCCCAGCCCAAGGATTTTGCTTTTTAAAAATCACGTATTTATTTAATTCTCATCACTGTTTATGTAACAACTATAGCAACTCATCTGCCCTGGAGTAATTTCCTAATCTGGCCATGCTCTTTTCTCATTGGCTCTTTTTTGTTTTGATTTTCACTGTAATTCTAATTTTGAGGTGAGGGCGCTCTGCGTCACCCACGCTTGCCTGGAAAGCCTGGGCCTCCTGAGTGCTGGGTGGCAAGTGCGAGCCCCGAGGCATGGGCTATCAGTGATCTATGTGCCATTTCCTGTGTGGAAATACTCTGATTATTCTTTTCTTTATTCTTTCATTTTGCTGGCAAATTTTCATTTACTGTTCAGGTTGCAGAACTGGTAGTCTCACTCCCTTGATCGGCTCTGAGTAGGTTGAATGCCTTCTCTGTTGACTCTCACGTACTTGGCTTGTTCTAGTTCTTAACCACACAGAGTTGCGTTATGATCCCCTCCACTCTTGTCTGTCTCCTCTGTTAGACTCTCATCACCCCTCTACCCCGGGTGGTGCACAGGACAGCATCCCCCGTGTGCTACACGATGCAACACAGACCTAGAGCGACCCTCACACACTTCACTCCTTCCACCATTAATCCAGTGAGGAACTTCAGACACGCTACGGAAGGCTTGAGTTTGCTTTCAAAGCGGGAACAAATTGTACACATTTTCCACAAGCAAGAAAAAACACAGGTAAAGCACCGGGAGGACACGCAACAATACACTGTATGCAATTTTACTAGACATTTTCACAAACGAATTCTCAAGGGGGCCCATAGCAAATACCACAGTTTTCTGTATTTCAGCTTAGAAGTTGGCGTTTCTACGAAGCAGGATACTGTTTCAGCCCATATCACGATACCTCCTCCAGTTTCTATTACATTGTAACTGTTGAATGTGAGCTACAAGATTTTCCTCCTTGGGAACCAAAATTTCTAGGTTGTAGGTTGCCTTCGTCTCTTTATCCACCTCAGCATCCATAGTGGAAAATAATGGTTGGCTTAATAAACAAATTGATAAAAATAAAAAATAAAAATAAAAATAAAAAAATACTTAGAGCACATATGGACTCAAACATGGGTACAGGTTAGGAAGGGAGGTTAAATTTGAAAACAGAGGTGAACTTTGGATACTAACTAAGATGTTAGGTTGGAAGCTGCATAAATAGGACCCTGTCTACAGCAAAACCGAAAAAAGATTTCAGTTACTCCTGCCGTGTGACCCGTCAGATTTGGGGGGTCCTTCATGTCACAAATCGGGGGTCAAACTGGAGCTGCCTTTGCACTGGAAAAAGCAAAAATGGGAAACTCTTCATTTCCAGAGTCAGCTACTTTATACCCAAGAAATAGAAATATCATGTTAGCTTTTTGCATGTCCACGTTGTCAGATAGAAGCCACTGTGTGTGGCTGAAGTGAGAGAAGACATCTCCGTCCCACCAGGAGACATTATTGTGTCATTGGTACACAGAGCTATTTCTAGGGCAGGACACCAACCTGGAAATAGGAAGAAGTGTGACATGTGTAGGAAAGATTTTCAGACCTATTACCTCGGTGGAAAGATGATCATACCTCATATGGAAAATCCAAAGAAAACCCAGAGGAAAAAAACAAAATATTAATTTTTCAACAACAAGAAAAACATTAAAGGAAGAAAAAGTGACTGATTCCGAGAGTCTCCGGATGTACTTCCCAAGACCAAAATGCCCATCTCTTTAGTCCTTTTGAAGAGACTTCCTCTTCCTGATTGATAGAACTTGGCAAACGTGTTTCCTCAGAGTCAGTTTTACACATCAAATCATAATATTCAGGTTTCTGAAAAGACCACAAGCAATAAATCAGACAGTCCAGCTGATCCCTGTGAGGTAGTGCTAAATCCAAAATTGCTCTTATTAGTAAGAAATAGAACAGAGGACTAGACTCTATTACAATTTCAATTTTTCAGTATTGTGATTCTTCTTGTTTAGCTCAAAATAGTTTGGTAGAACAGGATTCTGAAAATAAATTTGAAAAAAGCCAAGACACACCTCCAGCTCTTGTCCTTGCTGATCCCATATAAAAGCCAATCTATTAGCAGGGTTTGAATTGAGACCCAACTCATGGGCTAGGAACAGCGGGTGGATCTCAGTCTTGCTTTGTCTCTAAATGTCATGATCAGCCTGCTTTGCATGGCTAGATATTTAGAAAGGATGTCTAGTTTCCCCAACTGCTCACCTTTCTTACCTCTACTAGCCCAGTTTTATTTCTGAAGTTCTCACCTGGATTACACCTTGCAGAGACCTTCCCAGAGACCCCTCAGAGAACTTCAGTATTTGCTGGAATTATTCATTTGCCTTAGTCATTATGCTATAGGATCTACAGCTCTTTTCTTTTCCTTTTAGTTCAGTCCTTTCTTATTTAGTTTCTCTACTCAAAGCAAATGTTTGAAACAAAGCAACAGCTGATCAAAAAGTTATAAAACAACTCTGAGGGACGTTCTTTGTGGGGATAATCTTTGCAATCAGAAGACTTTCTTGCAACTTTTCCATTTTGCTCTTTATAAAAAAACTCATGAGGCTAAGACCCAAGAGACCCGGGGCTCAAATCTAAGCTGTCTACTAATAGGTAATGTAATCTGGGATCAAAGTCAACCCACAGCCTGCTAATTTACCATTTATCATTATAAGAAGGAGTAGTTAGCCAACAGATTAGGGTTTCCTTTCTCTGACATCCTCAGTTATTCCTGAAAGCTCAGGAAATAGTTCACAGCTCAGTTTTTCTGTGCCTTAGATCCAACCACTGAGAGCTTGGCCTAGAGTCATATTTATATAAAATTACCTTAAAGATAAAAATATGAAGGTTTACCACAGTATTAAGCTGCACAATCCTTAATGCCAGACCGCTGACTTTGACTTTAAATTCCAATCCCAGCAGTTCATGGCTGTGTCACACTGGGAAAATCGTTTAGCTTCTCTTCTGTCAGTTTCCTCCTCTAATGGGCATGAGATCTATGTGTCTCTCTGTAGGAACAATTTCTCCTTCATGGAATTTTAAGCATTAAATGTGTTAATACGCGGGAAGGACTTACGGAGTGTTGGATACACAGTGAGTGCGCTACTTGCCTGGCCCCCATGGTCCTGCTGGTCATCGGCGCCTGCACATTGTGTGAAACACTGAGTTTCCGTGAGGACCCTCTCTTCCACGCCCCCCTCCTCTCTGTTTTTCTCTTCCTCCTGTCTGACAATACTTCCCCTTCTCTTTGCATGCCATCTTTTCAGATTGTACCCCTTAGGAAGAGCATTCACTCTGTGTCTTTTTGACTCTGGTTTATTTCACATAATATGAAGATTTCTAGTTCTACACATTTTCTTCTAAGTGAAAATGTTTCATTCTTTTTCAAGGCTGAAAATACTTCACGATAGATGCAAAGATAGCAAGCAGATAGATATACATATAGAAATATATGTATGTTTACACAAGATAAATAAGGTGAATGATTTTAAAAATGTTTTTGCAGTAAAGGGCAGTCCCCCTCAAAATAGTCCCCTCGGTGCACACCTACTGTGTTGTTCCTACCACTCTCTGAAGCCGTCCAGAAGTTCTCTTCCGACTGAATTTACAATCATGATTTTTAAAATGCAGTGAAAGGTGCTGTCAAGTGGCCCCCAACACAAAGGCAGTTGTCCTTACCTACCTTATTCACCAGATCTGGCACTGTGGGGCTTCTGGCCCTTCCCCAAAGTCAAAATGACTGTGCGTCTGTCAATCCGGGACATGAAGATGGCCATGACGCACAACTGAAGAAACTGACTGAAGAGAGATACCAGGGCTGCTTCAGAAAGTCATGAGAAGAGTGAGATATGAGAGTTTAAGGCAAGGAGAAATATCCCAAAAGGAATTAAGGGCAATATGACTTTTACTGTAACAAAATTTTCAAACTTTATTTTTCACAGCATTTTCCTTCAGCCTTGTTCTAATAATCGCACAGCAGACTTTCTTTTAGAAACTTGTATAATCATAAGGAACAGTGAATGTGACACCCACTTCCATAATATTCTTTAGTTATTATATAGGTTGTTAATGTTTTAGAATGAGTTCAACAGGACTACTGGGTTTGTTTATCAGGTTTTCCCCCTTTCCATCCATTTTCCAGTAATCCTCAATTATTTAATGGCAGGTTCTGTCTTTTCTCAGTTAAATTTTTAATCCAGGGGGTTATAGATTCAAGTGTGTTTATAAGAAATAAAGGTGATAAATCACAAGCATGCTTTAGCTAGTTTTAATTAACAGTGACATCTTGAAATCTTTGGTATAGCACAGCTATTCAAAACCTTAAGACTGATCAAGACAAGACTGAAGAAATTTCTGTGGCCACCACGGACCTTCCAGTTGCCTTCTGAGAGCCATTTCTTGTCCTGTCCAAGTCTCATTTTTTTTCTCAGCCTTCAGAACCTATTAATCTTCCCTCTATTTCTATAATTTTGTCATTTCAAGAATCTTATACACTTGAATGTTATACTGTGTTGCCTCTGGGGCTGGCTTGCTTTCAGTTAGCAGAATTCTCTGGAGATTTATTCAGAATTTTGTATAGTTCAAGATTCTTCTTTCAATTATATGCCATGAATGTACAGTAGTTTGTTTAACCACAAAGCCCTTAAAGGATATTTAAATTTTTTCCATTGTTAAGACATTATATATATATATATATATATATATATATATATATATTTTTTTTTTTTTTTTTTGCTTTTTGGAGACAGGGTCTTGCGTTGTAGTTCAGGCTGGCCCTGAGCTCACTATGGTGCCCAGGCAAGCTGCCGCAAACTCAGCAATCCTCCTGTCTCTGCCTCCCGAGTGCTGGGATTACAGGCGTGAGCCACCACGCCCAGCATTATATGTGGTAACCGGGGATCGAACTCAGGTCCTTACGCTTGCGAGGCAGGCGCCGGAACCACTGAGCTAACC